>AYEL01066130.1:0-113261 GCA_000484575.1 Olivierus martensii
ATATATATAAACTCAGCCTAGTATCTCATATACAAAATACAGTTCTTCAATTTAATCGTCTGAATATACTGTTTTTCTAGATTACAAAATTATAAAATTCAAAAATTCTATTAAAAAAATATACATACTAGTCCTGATTCAAAAGATTGGGGAAAAATTGAAGGAACATGTACAGGAGGCAATTATAAGCAAATTTTTGATTTGGGGCTTCGTTAAATACATAATTAATTTTTTATTTCTATTTTAGATAGTTAAAGGAATAAATTGACCCACAAAACCCGAATTTAATCAGTTTTATTTAAATTTTTAATTATTAATTTTATCTGTAATTATAGTAATAACTCAAGGAATCAAAGGTGTCTATCGTATATTTAAAAAATTATGCTATTGCTATCAAAGAATTTGAGAAAATTTTTAAAATCCTTATCTCGTCTTAATAATATTTTAAAAAAATTTTATTGTCTTATCTCGAATGATAATCACATTTTCATTTAAAGATTAATATATATTGAACAGTTTTAAAATGTATTTTTAATCAATGTTATATAGTATGATTTTGGGTAAATCCAAAAATATATATATAAACTCAGCCTAGTATCTCATATACAAAATACAGTTCTTCAATTTAATCGTCTGAATATACTGTTTTTCTAGATTACAAAATTCAAAAATTCTATTAAAAAAATATACATACAAGTCCTGATTCAAAAGATTGGGGAAAAGTTGAAGGAACATGTACAGGAGGCAATTATAAGCAAATTTTTGATTTGGGGCTTCGTTAAACAGATATAACACCTGAAAGTTTTGAGACGTATCTGACATGGAACGTGGAGTGCAAGGGATTTTTGAGAGTGCCCCAGAACATAGCATCGTCGAATGCTATGCAAACATAGCATTCGACGATGCTATGTTTGCATTGAATATGGTGGTCGATAGTTCGAATAACTTTTGTAAGTTTCATTCGACGATGCTATGTTTGCATTGAATATGGTGGTCGATAGTTCGAATAACTTTTGTAAAATTGTGCTTAGGCACCGTACAATTGTATCTGTGCTGATGTAACCTTTGCATAATAAATGTTGCAAATCCTAAGAGTATTTCATCGATCTGCTGTCAGACTCTCAGTAGTAGAACCGGTTTAAAAATGGTTGCAACTCGGTTCACTTAATCGGCATTTTACACACGTTCTAACACACAGAGAAAATGACGTCACAAAACTTTCAGGTGCTGTATTTTTTTTAAGGAAGCCCTAAATCAAAAAATCTTTTGCTTAAAATTGCCTCCTCTACATGCTCTTTCAATATTTTTTCCCCAACCTTCTGAATCAACCTGTATGCAGTTAGTAACTTCAAGAATAGATTCGAAAGCCTGTATTTTGTATCGAAAATATAGCTTTATAAGTGAAGAATTTACATTTCGAGTCTAGAAACGTTAGAATCCTACTTCACGAAAATATAAAAAAATCTAATTCACAATAAAATCTTGAATTTCGACTTTATTGGATCACAAAACGAAAACTTGAAAAGTGCTGAAACGTTAGAATCCTACTTCACGAAAGTATAGAAAAATCTAACTCACAATAAAATCTTGAATTTCGACTTTATTGGATCACAAAACGAAAACTTGAAAAGTGCAAAATCTTGACTGTTAAAAATATAGGATATTCAATATACCAAGTCAACAGATTTTGCCTCGTACTCGTAAATAAACAGTCTTTATATTTTAAAATCTAGGATGCTGGAAATTGAATAATATAAAACTGTATAGAGTTGCAACTTGGGCTTTGATAACATCTATTGGAAATCCATAGATGCGCGTTTAATTATCGGTATAGACTTTCAAGATACGATAATAATGATTATGATATTAAAGTTCTTTAATTATAAGTTAGGAAAAAAGCAAAACTAAAAGAGAATCTACTACGAAATTTCTTTGCTTTTTGTTTTTAATTATTCTCTGTCTATCCTTCTATGTAAGAAGGATATACAGAGGAAGAATAGCTATATATGTGAACTATAACATAATTTTATATGAAAAGCATATATAGATTAAAACGTTTGATAAAATTTTAAAAGAATAATTTTATTATAGCTGTTTATCAAAATATTGTTATTTACTTGTCGAACATACACTAAAAAATATAATACAACTCTATATACTACGATATTATTTGCAAAATAAAAATATATTTGCATTGTTATGTATAGATTAGTGATAAAAATAATAATATTTGCTATATTTAAAAAGTTTATGTATATTTTAAGTATATTTTGGCAATCACACGTGTATGTTTTTGCATTAATATTATTATTAATTGTAGTTTAATATTTTATAACAAAAGTTAAACTGATTTAATTAAAATATAAAGTGGAAAATTCAGTGATTGAAGTTATTAGCCATTATAATATAATTCTTTAATAGCCATTTAAATTTAAGATAATTAACCAATAATTTATGTATCTGATATAATTTTACATAAATTTTACATAATTTTATCAAGCCAATTTCAAACACTCGCCTGTAATTACGCAAAGTCCCTGACGCGACTTTTCCAGGAAGTGTTGTAGAGAAAAACTGTTTAAAATTTATTATAACGCATATTTTACATTAATTCCCCTTTCAATATTACCACCATCTGCACTATTTTGTCTGCTTTTTTATTTTCTAAAAGCTTCATTTTAATATTCATTAATTTTAAATAAATTATAATAATTTATTTTCCAAAAGAAAGAATAACTTCGTAAAAAAAAAAAGTAGAAAAAAATTCTAATGTCAAACCGATAAAGATTATTTAATGAACACATTTAGTAGATGATTCTACTAATATAAAAATTAATATAATTTTGGATATTGTGATTATCAATCGTATTTAAAAAATAGGCTATCAATATACTTACAAACTTAATGTTAATTAAATAATAATTGAAGTTAAATTAATATTTGAATGTTAAATAAGTTTTATTAATTATTTATCGAAAATATTTTATTGATTTAATGTTGTACATGCAAAGGTCTTAAACATGGCTTACTGTAGTCATTCGTAAAGCCAAGCTTTCATGCATTAATTAATTATTAGATTTCATTCACAACAGCCGCTTAATTGAAAATGTTTTTAAGAATCGTTCGATTAACATTCACGCTAAGTAATTAGTAAAATTTTTTAATGCTCGAATAATTTGATTTATATTTCAAGGTATATTTATGCTGATACTTTTCTAATGCAAGCAATAATTATAGTTAGATTCGCATCAAAACTAATGAAGCCATTTTGTTCAATAAACAATTTTTATCTTTTTTTTTATCATTTTGCCCACAAAAATGTAATAAATTAAAAATTTGAACCATAGTAAGAAAACATTATCTTTCTGCTTATTTAAACACTTGCCTAGTTGCAATATTACCTTGATATCAATTGATATACAAGCGATTATCAGAAATTTTGAATTGCAATAGATAAAATTCGAGAGAATTTTTCATTCTAATCAGTCTAAGGATGTAGCAAAATAAGTGTTTAGTAAATAATACATAGTGATT
Organism: Olivierus martensii; assembly: GCA_000484575.1. NCBI lineage: Eukaryota > Metazoa > Arthropoda > Arachnida > Scorpiones > Buthidae > Olivierus > Olivierus martensii. The sequence continues at coordinate 3,535 of AYEL01066130.1, forward strand.
CAGCCATATTCTTTTATAAAGATCAAAATTTAAAGATACTTTGTTTAAGCGGTCTTAGTTCTAGCAAATAGTTTAAAAAAAAGATGAATATGTCTGAACTTAAAATCATCTCCTCGACCTTGAAAGATCACCATTCGTAGTATAGGATTGGAAGAACCTCTGGAAAGGCCCTCATTTCCTCACAAACTAACTTTTACTTTTGAATTTAACGATATATATAAACTTACTGAAGATATTTGCATTGCTAAAGTTATAAATTGAAATAAACACATTAAAGAAAAGGCCCTCATTTCCTCACAAACCAACTTTTACTGTTGAATTTAACGATATAAATAAACTTACTGAAGATATTTGCATTGCTAAAGTTATAAATTGAAATAAACACATTAAATCACATTCATACCTAAATTGAAAAGATATGAAAACAGTTGAAAGCTAAACTTCATTCAATTTGCTGTATATGTGTGTTATCAATGTCGAACGGGTCATTTTCTACTGCAATTTTAACAAAGACTCGATTTGATAATGATTCTCAAAGCTATTTATTACATAGAATGAGGTCACTGATAAATAAATTTAACAACGTTCTCGCCTTTCGAACTATTTTAGCTTAATTAATCTCTCATCAAGCAACAGATTTTGATTTTTGCGTTTATAGTAGAGCTTTGAAATTTTTTGTCTTATTATATAAATGTATAATGATTAAGTAAAATTCAATCAGTAATTGTAAAGAATAATTTTTGGATTAAAATGTATAAAATATTTTTGTATAAATAGGTCTGTAAAGGGGTAATGATTAAAGTCGCACGGCTATTGATATATTGATTTCAACATCGAATTTTGTCAGATAATACTTCATAATCATATGACAATATTTATTCAATTAAAAAATATCAGTTTTTGAAATTTGATAACTTTTATTTCTCGTTAGTAAATAAATATAGAAAGAAAATAATATATGTGTTGTTCACAGATTCATAATGAAACTTTCACAAGATAAAATTATGATCATCATTAAATACGTATAGGATTTAATAGGAATCATAAACATAAGTCTGTTTCTAATTATATAATCTTAACATCTTGAGGCATTAACTTATTTCCTGATTTTCTTTTTGTTATAGGTAACAATTAAAAACATTTAATATGTAAAAGAATATGCCAAATACTATGAAATTAGGATACTTGGTAAAATTTAGATGTGACTATTTTGGTTGACGTTATTGTTTTTTTCTTAAATCGTCAACCATCAGCAGCAACAGTATTTTTAATTCATCCACTGCTTCTTAATATAAGCCTCCTTCTTTTGTTTCCGGATGTACCTATCTTGTGCAATCTGCATCCACTGGGAACCAATTATTCTTATATCGTCTCTCTATCGTTTGTATTACCTGCCAGGATTCATTTTCTTTACCTTGGATGCCACTCTGTAATTCTCTTTGTTCATCAGTTATCGATGTATCTCTCTATGTGGCCTGCCCAACGTTACTTATTGCTTCTAATTGCTACCAATATGTACTAATAATAATATTTTACTTTAGTTTGTTCTCTTACCTATATATTTATCTTGTGGTTCTTCCTGGTGAATCCTAACATGTATCCTTCCATGTTTCTTTGGGTTGTTGTTAGTTTCTGTTCCAATTTCTTTGTAAGGGTCCACGCTTCACAGCTATACGTCATTATTGGTAGTATTCACATGTTAAAGAGTTTCCTTTTGAAACATATCGTATTCTATTGTTTCTTAGGAAGTTACTGTATCGCCGCATGCACACCATCCCATTTGCATCCTATGTTGAATATCTCTCATCTGGTCTCCTTGTGTTGTGATTACTTGTCCTAAATACTTGTCTGACATTCTATCATCACTGATTGTGGATTTACTTCTGTATTGAACATTACTTTTATCTTTTCGTAGTTTATTTGCAGTCCTGTTTTCCCGTTTTCTGTCTTCAGATTATTTAGCATTTCCTGTAGTTCATATGGTACTTGAGCGAACATTACTATGTTGTCTTAAAATTTCAGGAGGTTGAGATACTCTCCATTGTTGTTTATTCCTTTCTGTTTCCACCCATCGTCGGTATATTTCTTCTAGGCAGGCTATGAACAGTTTCGGTGAGATGCTGCTATCTTGACGAACTCCTCGTTGAATTTTTATTTTTCCACTATCTTTGTGTAATCGAATTATAGTTGTTGCGATGATGTGAAGTAGTTCTATGTACTGGTATGCACTACAAGAGCAGTACCGTTAGTATTGCTCTTGTAGTTATTGAGTCGAATGCTTTCTTGTAGTCTATGAATGCCATACAGAATGGTATGTGGATGTGGTATTCTTTGCATTTTTCTTTCTGTTGCGATAATATGAAGTAATTCTATGTACTGGTATGCACTGCAAGAGCAATACCGTTAGTATTGCTCTTGTAGTTATTGAGTCGAATGCTTTCTCGTAGTCTATGAATGCCATACAGAATGGTATGTGGATGTGGTATTCTTTGCATTTTTCTTTCAGTTGGTTGATGAAAGCCTTTCCGAAATCCAGCTTGTTCTCTTGATCTATCTTCTTGTAAGAATATTTGTGAATACTTTGTCTACCGTCGACAATAGGTCTGATAGGTCTGTATTCCCATATCTGTTTTATCTCCCTTTTCATATATTGGCACTATGACTGCATTTTTCCAGCCATCTGGTATCTGTCTGTTCGCATACAATTGAAAAAAAATCTGGCAAATTGCTTGTATACTAGCACTCCTCCTTTTTTTAGGATGTTGATGTTTGCTCCTGGAGCTTCTCCGTACTTCATCTTCTTAATTGCTTTCTCTACTTCTTGCGGTAGTATTGCTGGGATATGTTCCATATTTGTTGGGGCCTGGTCTTGTTTGCCACGATTGGTCTCTTAGTTTATATATTTCGTCGTAGAAGGCTACTACTTTTTCTACTATACTGTCTTGATCGGTGATAAGTTCTCCGTTATCTTCTTTGTCGCATTTAGTTAGTGTTTGCGGGTCATTATGTCTCTCCATGCTGATCGAAGGCTATTGCTGTTCTCAATGGTCGTTTAAATCCTTTCTATGTTGAAACTTTGCAAATCTTCTGTGATTTTTATTCTGTTATTCTTCCTTCTTGGTCTTAAAGCTGTCCCATATTGATCTTTTATCCTCTGTGTTGTGTTAGCTGTCTTCTTTCACGTTGAATATCCAGTTTGACTTTAGCACATACTATTCGGAGGTCGCTGCCGGTGTTGAACTGGTTGAGTATGGAATCGTTAACTAAATAACCACATATAAATTTTAACAAATATCCTAATTTTTTAGTATTATACTTGGGTTATTTTTTACATATTTGATGTTTTTGATTGAATATAATTTATCTTTTAGATGAAAATTATTTTTTGGAAGAGACATTCTAACAGCATGTTAATACATCATTTAATCGGATTAAATACCTTCCTTATTTTAATCCGATTAAATCGAAATTTTTAGAAAACAAAATGAAGTGTTCGTGATGAAAAGATCTATTTCCATCATTTTGGCCCTATTGTAAATGAATTTTTCAGAAAGCCTTAGATAACATAAGGAACATTTGCATTCCAGTTGTAATCAAAATTGATTGAACGATGCGACCTATAGAGACATTTCTATAGAAGAGAATCATTCTCTTCTACATCTTTTAATTCAGTCCAATTGAGCCAAAATTTTCAGGAGATTTTAATTGATCTAGGATATGCTTACATTCCAAATTTGATCAAAAGGGTTAAACAACGAGATATGTAGAGATGTTTATGGAAAACGAATCCCCATTTCCTCCCTTTATCTTGACCCAATTATGCTGAAATTTTCAGGGAAGTTCAAGTAATCTAATAAATAATTATATCCCAAATTTCATTGATATCGATTGAACGATGCAACCTGTATCGGTGTCTACGGAGGAGGAAATGATAAAAAACGATACGCTTTTGCCGATTTTTGAAATTTTTTGTGTTCTAATTCTTTTATTAATTGGATTAAAAACTTAAAATTTGGCGGTCTATATCCTATTTAATACGTTTTTCAAATGTAATCGTCAGATTAATAATATTTAACTTAGGATTAAAGTTACAACAAGTAGAATTTTAGCAGTAATGACCAGTCTATGTCCTATTTAATACGTTTCTCAAATGTAATCGTCAAATTAATAATATTTAACTTAGGATTAAAGTTACAACAAGTAGAATTTTAGCAGTAATGACTCCTGTAATAAGAGCCAGTTAGTGATTACTATACTTGACTTAGGCATGATTTTATAATGTCTCGTTAAAGTTTCTGTTTGTATAACTACCAGTTATCTCTTTTAAAATTGTTAAATAAATGCTAATTGATTGTTTAAGTCAGTAACTGTGAGAATCCCGCAGCAGATGGCAGAAAAAATGTAGTTCGAAATAATATATATTTTCCAATAAAGGTCGTGAATAAATGACACAGGGATCCAAGATAGGAGAATTAACTCGGAGATCAAGATAATAAACAAAATTAGCACATTTATTAAAATAACAAGAAAATAAAAATACGATGCAAAAAAAGGATAAATATAATTAACATTATTAGCTCTTTAAGTAAATGAGCTATAAGGTAACTGTGGGGCAAAAGGACACGCTAGTGATATATTTTAAAATATTTCGAATAAACTTTGCTAAAACAGATTATAATATTTATTATTATATTCGGTAAGGTGTAAGCTATCGAAGCACTAAACATTTACTTTCCTCAGTAGCGCTAAAATTTTGTAATAATTGATTTTATCAAAGAATGCACGCTACCTGTTTGCCGCACATTGTAGGGGCAAATAGACATCTGTTTCCTTAATCACTAGTATCATTGAGAGAATAGTGGCCGACAAAATGTGGATCATTTCCATTTTTTATACATGATACATGCTGTCTTTTAAAGAATAGAGACTGGTATGCAATTTACACTATCTTTATATAACACTCTGTATGCCTGGCCGATGTTTTCTTTATTGAAGTTTAAAAGTTACAATAGAAATTTATGCTACTTGAGTGTCTTTCCCACTGGTGGCATTAACGTTATTAACTTCAAATTCCTCTATCTTAAAATTCTATGTTTTATTGATCGAATTTGGGACTCTATACTGGACAAACTCGCCTCCTTCATGTGTTATTCAGAATAATATATGTTTAACTGCAATTATTAATAGCCTTCCGTCAATTTTGAAAGCCTTCATCACGAATATCACGTTTCCTTCCAACTAATTATCATCGATTTGAATTTCTTTCATCATTACAAATCATATCTGTAAAAGTGTAATTAATATAGAGAACGCCAGTAAATAATACGCCATACAAGTAATAGAATGTCATCTATTAATATGAATATAAGCCTCCTATAAATAACATTTGATAAAATACATATTTTAAACTATAAATGGTAAAAAAACACACAATGTCCTTTTGCCCTCACAGAAATGTATCCGTTTGCCCCACCATCTATTTTTGTAGCTTTAAAGTTTTACACTTTAAAGCTACAAAACTAAAAAATAAATGGCAGCAGCACATTGTTGAACACGACTAACTATGGGAAAGGCTTTTAAGCTACCAAGAATGACATTTTTGAAACTACGATTAAATATAAAACCCTTATTTAATAAAATATAAATTTTACTTCATATAAATGGTAAAAAAACACACAATGTCCTTTTGCCCTCACAGAAATGTATCCGTTTGCCCCACCATCTATTTTTGTAGCTTTAAAGTTTTACACTTTAAAGCTACAAAACTAAAAAATAAATGGCAGCAGCACATTGTTGAACACGACTAACTATGGGAAAGGCTTTTAAGCTACCAAGAACCTACCAGGCTATTTTTGAAACTACGATTAAATATAAAACCCTTATTTAATAAAATATAAATTTTACTTCATGGCGAATTTAAATGAAAATCTGTTCTTGCTTGATAAAGTTTTTAAAGCTTAATTACAAATTCCTTAACATTTCAATGGATTTGTTCGGCGAAAAATAAGCATATATATATATACAATATATAACATACTTCTAATATGTAGTTGCCAGTTTTAATATCTTAAATGTTGCTAATTTCCTTAAATGATGTCCGTTTGCCCCATAGTTACCTTATACAAAATAAGGTAACTATGGGGCAAAAGAGAGCTACAATTTTAACCAACTCTTAAATAGGAGAGAGAGCTATTCGATCTTGGATTGGTGGACATACTGGGAAAGAGAGGTGTTTTATTCTTCTCTCTTTCGTCCATATTTTCTTCTTAAATATAGTATTGTTAAGATGAATGCCATCTTCACTCCTTCGTCCTCGTTTGCCGACTGGAAAGAACATTCCTTCCCCTTTTACTGGATAAAATTATAATTTTTGAATGTGGAACATTTGTTGTTCGTCCGATGCCATCAAACCGATCCTTAACTTTGTCCTCTCTCTCTCTCTCTGTAAATATCACTTTTCTCCTGTCACATCGTTTCTGTACCTTGGATTGTTTAAAACAATCTACCTTTATTCCTTTTTTTGATGATCATACTATCCTCTGTTTATTTTACTAGAGGACAAAAGTCTCTGTACGGGTAGCTTCAGACTAGTTTTCACAGTTGGTGAAACTGATCCTTCTACTCTCTCTGACATCAATTTTTTTTTCTTAAACAAAATTAATTTTTAAATAATTATAAAATTATAATTATTTCATCGAGGTCTCGCTGGACTCCACAGTAACTATCGATTATTATTTATCTAACAATTATAAAAACAGATAATTGGCGGTTAAAGCTAACAGGATATTGTAAAACCGGGCCTTTCAATCACTGCAGTTTTATCTTAAACTTTTATAAGTTACTATAACAGGGATTCTCAAGTTTAACTATTGAAAAATTTAATTGAAGCATTCATTTATTAGTAAAATTATAAGTTGGTACTAAACAATTACATTTAATTTTCAATGAATCAAATTATTTATATCTTAAAGGAGAATGGTTTGGTAATCATTTATATTTTTTAATTACTGACTGATCAAGATTTAAAATCGATTTTTCAAGTTTAAGCTTTAATTATGACAAAAAACAATTAAATATAAACATGACGATTTAGTTATATTTGTTATTATATATGTAAAGAAAAAAAAAATATTATTTGAGATTCTTGTATTCTTTGTATTAAAACTTTTATCAGTAACTTCATTCGAATTCCATCCTTCAATATAAAGAATATAAAAAAGTCTAACAATGGATATTTTGTAGTCTTATAATTTTATCCAGACATTCAATCGAAAGAGCAATCATGCTTTCTTTCGTTGATTGACTGGTAACCATTCAGATGTTCACTCTCACGACTAAGTCTATTTGTTGATTCTCTAGGAATCAGCCAAACGAAAGTATGGTTTTTCCACTTCCAACACGGGATAAAACTGTCTGATTCTTTTCTTATTAATTCTGTTAGACTCTTTCGTTTATATTGATCTTGTTGTCACCACAATTTCGAATACTCTTTTAACTCCAAATAGTGATAAAATTAAGATGTTAACAAGCGATACATAATTGTTAACTACGAACATCTTTCTTGACTTGTCATGGAAATGTTGTATATATTATCACATTAACTATGATCTTCGAGTAACCTAATGTTTTTATAAGAATTTAAAAGTCAAAATTTGAATATTTCCAACTTCATTATTGGGAAAAATATCTGAAATATCTTCTACAGAGTATGGCATAACAATTATGATTCATTGTATACTTGTCAAATAACATCTCTCGTAAAAAAAAAAAGTTGCAAAGAATGTGTTAACATTCTCAAAATAAATATTTAAGTGCGTTAACTTTATTTTAGATATAAGATATTCGATAAAAGAAAATTTGCCGAATATTTTGAGGTCAAAAGTAATATGCTTTTCAAGAAACAATCTTAACAGCATGTTGCGAATATTATTCTTTACTTTCATCTCATTTCACTCCGACTTTATTATGATGAGTTTCGATATTTTTATACGAATTTTTTAAAATTATTTTGGGAATTTTCCAATTTTATAATATAAATTTGGAAATGATATTTAGGACAACGTCATAAGGAATATTTTTAAACGGCTTATATTTGTTAAATAAATAATAATCTATGAATTGAAGAACAAGCAATTTTAAAAGTAACTAATCGCCTACTTTAAGCAACATTCGTAATTTTGAGTGAATAAAGAGGCAAGAATAAAATGTTTGACATCAAGTTCATCTTCTATCGTATGACTTTCCTGTTAATTCATAAAAATCTCTCGACTGTTCATATGATATTAAGAGAATATCTGATAAGTTGGCACTGCCTCAATTTTTAAATTATTGAAGACTTTAAGATGTAAACTTAATAAGTGCAATTCAGGAGTTAATTTTAACGTACTGAATTTTACAAAATGTATTTATTAGTTCAAAAGTTAATTATCATTAGATAACAGAGCAAAATAACATTTTAAGCCGCGCTAACATTCGAAAAGTTGGATAATAAGTAGTAAATCTATGAGATGACTACACAACTGAAGAAAAATAACATACTATATTTTAATTTTGTACAGATCATACTTTTTCTCTGAAATTTATATATCTTTAAGAACAAATAACTCTTGTTATTTGTTATTGAATTCTATCCAAAATTAATTTTTGGCATATTTTCAAAGTAACTTTTTATTTAAAATAACGTACATTGTATCATCCATATATATCACTATGGCAGTTTGGGATACGAAAAACTGTTCTCTGGTATATTTGATTATCTGCTTTACTTAGTTTATTTACTTCGGAGCGATAAACATGATTATTCTAATGAAAATATTAATTGATATTGTTGTCTGAGATTTAAAACTGTGTTTTACGTTCAGACAATTCAGTGAAAATTAAAACATGTATGTAGATATTTGTAATTTAATTTTGGAGAACGAATTTTGAATTTTAATTCCAGCCGGAATCAGTTTAAAGAAAGCTTTCAAAATTTAAAGAAATTGTGGCTTTCTAGCTACCATGTTTCAAAAATCTCAACTATATATCAGTGAACAAAGTTTAACTCGCAGAATATGAAAATTTTGAATTAGGATATTGAGCTTTAAATAATCGAAACTATAAAAATGAACATTATTCAGTTAAAAACAATTAAAAATAATAATTAAAACTGCTTGAGATTGAGAAAATTTAATGTTTTTATGAAGGTAAGCAGATAACATAAAAATCTCCTTTCATATTGATGCAGAAATAGTGTTTTGTGACAAATGCATATGAAGAAACATTTTGCATCATTAAAGAAAAATAAATACAAAAATTAGCGCTAGTAAATATTAAATAATTCAAAATTAAATTGATTATTCTTATTGATATCTGATATATCGTAATAAGGTAACTTCCGTTTTCTTCTTCGCTTCTTGTTTGCACAAGAGGTATCCAATTAGAGAGATGGCCGTATGGAAACAATTAAGTTAATAAACTCAAAAATTAATCCAATTTGAATTTACATCATCAAAGTTAATTAAAATTAACATTCTCGTAATCCAATTTCAAATAAAAAATTAAAAGGAAGTCTATGATATCAACCAGTGATATACTATATATAATTTCTAGTTGAAGTTCGGAATAATGGAAGTAACATCAGAAAACGAAGGATTTAAACCCGAAAACGGAACAAAATGGTTAAAATAGAAGGAAAATTATATCGCAAACACATAATTGCACATGAATATCCCAAAATATAATTCAAAACTCCGGGATAAATTAATTAAAAAATGAAGGAAATATCAGTAACCAATACTGGTAAAGAGTACAAATAAAACAACTACAACTGATATCTAAAAATTCATGAATTTTTAATATATTCTTCATTTAAAAATCGTAAATTAATAATGATAAGTAACAAATTTTAATACAATTACAGAATTTTACAGTAATATTTTAAAGGAACCGAAATTTAAGAGATTAATTATAATGAAGTAATTTTATACAGATACTGATGATTTAATTATTAAAATAATGCATAAATAAATTAATAACTCGTATGTATAAAATATCTATAAATCTGTACTAGCTATTAAAGTAACTTAATAAATTTAAAAATAAATCAATCAAAATGTCAGCCATAAACAAACTTATAATATTATATTATTATTTATACTGATATTTCGGTATTCTGAATTTCAGAGTAATATATATCTTTTCTAAAATATGGCTACTGTATAAGAATAATTTAAGAACTGCTTTAAATTGGTTTTTAATAGTTAATCAGCTCCACTCGAATTTACTATATTCGAACAACACGAAAGCAATCAGACCTACAGGCAAACAATGAATATTTTAATACAAAATTTGACTCCACAATTTTCAGCATTCTAAGTTTACAAAAAACAAGAAAAAAATTAGAATGCTAAGTTGCGATTTCTATGAGATGAATACCACAACATAATCTAGATTTAACATAATTATGTTAAATATATTCCCTATCAGTAATCCTCCGATTTTAAGATAGTGTTGTTGATTTGCTATCATTGTATTCCTTTAACTAGTCAGCAAAACATTATTTTTCTTAATTATCAGATAATCAAATTTTATATAATTGTTTTCATATCGTGTAATTCGGTTATCAAGAAATCTATATAAAAGATAAACTGCTCCACTAAGTTCTACATGAATCCATAACTTCATTCAACTTACCTCGTAATCGGGTTTGATGTACTAATAATTTACATTAAAATTTATAATTAGTTCTAAACAGAGTAAAGTAATTAGGAATTTTAACTGTTTTAGGAAAATATTTAAACTATTAAGAAAACTAAATTTCAGAAATGAAAAGTAAATTATTAAGATTAAAAATAATTTTATGTATATGAAATCTTCTTAGTGGAACCATGATAGCAATCAATAGTTTATGCAGCCAAACTCTGTTTAGTTTCCATTAAAAAATTTTATATATCAAGATTTTAACAAACTTGATCTGTGAATTAACTGAACGTAGTTTAGACAGGAGCTCTCTTGTTGTTCGTATGCTTTAATAAAAAATTTTCTTCTGGTTTCTGTCATTTTGGCCCACTTTTACTTTTGTTCAAAAATTCTTGTTTTTGGCTAGTGCGATGATGAAGAGTATGGGAAATCGTGCTTGTTTATTATGGTTTCGATAATCTATCGATCATATTTATGGCATATAACTATTTTTGAATATAATTATGACCCAATTTGAATATAATGATTGAGCAATATTTGAAAATTCGTAACAATTTTTCATGGAAAAAAAAACACATGTTCAACAGAGATAAGTAAAGTTTTATAGTTCGGTATGAAATAAAACATTTATGAATATAAAGAATTAATTAAATTTAAAACCAGAAGCATAATAAAACTTACAACGATTTGAAAGTTTGTTACCATTTGAAGTTCTGTACCATTAAATTATTATCGCACACGTATGTTACTAATCAAGTATGAATATGATCGATATGAAGTTAGTTCCAACTTTCAAATTTTGAAATTTTTCCTTTACAATATTTTCATTTCGTAGTTTTCAAAATTTCGTTTCTATTCTCACCATTTGGTTTCAAAGAAAACACAAATTTGGGAGGCAACTCATTCTTTGTCATCTAATTTTGTCATAAACCATTAATCGATGTCTATGACTTAATTTAGTATTCAACACTAATTAAGTTATTAAAAATAAAAAAAATTCGATTTATAAATATTTTATGCATTATGAGATATTAAGTTATATTATTTAACATAATTTAAAAGAAAAATGTATAAAACGATATCGAGTTTCCATAATTCTTAATCACTAAATATGCCGCAATGGTCCGATAATTTGTTTCTTTATTCTCTTTTTGAAAGAGAAAAACGATAAAAATTCTCCTAAAATTTGAATTTTTGAGATAAAATACGAGTATTATTCAAAAATATTTGTATGACATAATCAGAATAATACCTTCAAATCTCCATTCTTTTCGAGATAAGCCAAAACGGATAGGCCATAACTGGAGATGCTATAAAACTGAAAATTTAAATTTTCACTGCCCATTATAAGATCATTATAATGATTTGATAATGTCTTTTTATTTTATTAATAATTATTTTCAATTCATTTAATTATTTTTAAAACTTTCAGAAATTATTTTATCTCCAGGTATTCAAGTAAAATTTGATTACGCAATGTTAATAATTAAAAAAATGAGCAAAGATGTGTTCATCGATATTAAACGGAACTCTTTATAATTTATTTAAATCTCCAGGTATTCAAGTAAAATTTGATTACGCAACGTTAATAATTAAAAAAAATGAGCAAAGATGTATTCATCGATATTAAACGGAACTCTTTAGTCCTGTTTGGATTCGAAAAATTTTGCTTGGAATACGACTTTTGTTTGGAATACGACCGATTCGCATGCTAGAATTCGAAAAAGTTTGCTTGGTATACGACTTTTATTTGGAATACGACCGATTCGCATGCTAGAACTTGTATAAGTCTGCTGTATGTTCTCTTAATAATTTATTTAATCAATAATTTAAAGTAATCACTTTTATAACGATAATCTTTATTGGAATTTAAATTTTTTATGCTTAGTATATATGTATGTATACGTATAACAGCCTTTATTTCGAATGATATTCATTATACAGGAAATTTAGTCCAAATTTATTTAAAATATTATCATGAGTGTCATATTTAATGAGTTTTGCTACTAAGAAAAAAATGTTTTTCTTCGTTAAGGTAGTTTAATGGCAAACAGTTGTTTATCTGCAGTGAAATCACATATGTGGATGAAAATATTTTAAATGAATTTAGACTAAACTGACAATAAAAAAGTTCTTCGTAGACAAGAAGAAAAAGATATTCTTATCAAACTTTTAGTTATAAAAATTATTCTTTATCGAAAAAGTTATCAGAATTTTGATTGGATATTCAGAAAATTCAATTAAAATATGATAAAAATCGTCGCTAAAAAACGCTCGTAAAAAGAATATTATGCGAAATAAAGGCAGGTTAATTATTTTTCATACTCTATACATATATTCTGCATAAAAATTTTTAAAAAATTAAAAAAAAATTTAAATGTTATTGCTCTAATAAAAAGTATTGTCGTAAAAATTGATTGCTTCGAATTACTTTTATTAATATTTCATAGAGAGAATCGTTTTATAACGTTGAATATTTTTTTTTAATCTTAATTCTTAACATTGAGAATCCAACCTTGATTTGAATATTTCGAGATAAAATAAACTATTCGATGAACCAGGAAAATTTTCAATATTTGTGGTTTATCCAATTATGGCCGATTCGTTTTGGTCTACAAACGATAAAGATGTGAAGTCAAATTTTAAGAGAACTTTTCATTGTTTGCTTTATCTTTGATTTAAGAGTTAAATAATGAACAAAGTATCAGATTATTGAAGAATATTCAGTAATTAATAATTTTGTAACCGCACCATCTTATTTTTATTTTGAATTATATTAAAGAATATAGTTTAATAATGCAGAAAATATTTATAAATAAAAAAATTTATTTTTAATGTCTTGTTTGGTATTAGATCTTATATTAAGATATAGACTTATGATTAATGATTCATGACAAAATCAAATGGAAGAGGTTAATAAGAAGCTGACCCTCTGAATTTGTTTTGGTTCTACGTCTAAGTGATGAGGATGAAAATGAAAATATATTTCATGCTCTTCCAGAGCTGTTCTGCTTTTGGAAATTATTTTCTATGATGTCTAATGACCAGAAAAAAGTGATGTATTAGCTTTTTTTATTCATTTTTTTTGTGCTTTATCTCAACTTTATTAAAAATATCGCCATTTACGAAATATCTTATACAACTCATACTTTTATATAGATCTGACTAGAGATATAGAATGAAACAAAAAGAAACTCCGAAGATAAACAGTAAAAGTAAAGGTCAACTTGATGATATCAGAGAATAATTCCCAAATCAACGAATAGTATTTTTTTATATTTGTTTTATCAACGGCAACAAACATGGCGTAATCATCTGCTACGAAAAACTTAGAAATTATTTTTCTTAATACAAAAAATTAACCGAAAGATTGCATAAATTCATTTTGATGCTTCAAAATAATTTTTAAATAATAATAATAATAATATATATAAAATATTTTGCCAGTTTATAAAAATCTAAACATTTTCTGCATGTATATAATTTCATTTAAACCTATGAAGAGATTAATTTGATTTTTATACTAAAATTAATAAATTTCATCAGAAAAATATATTAAAATAATTGCAAAATGGTATTTAATATAAGTAAATATAATAATTTTTGTTAAAAATCAGAATTAAATAATAAAAATAAAGATTTAAAACTCGAATATAAAAACGATGATATACAATTTAATAATTCTTAATTAATTTAATTATTGCATAATTGGAATAAAACAAATTTTCTTTTATTACTTGGCAAATCTTCTCCATGTCAGACAAGATGGATCTGTTCTAGTCTCGTTTCCGTTGGATTTCTTCATGCATTCTTGCTTCTCCATGTCAGCATAATACCACAACAACTGATTAAGTCCACAAGCAAATGCGAATAGAACCAACGTGTAGACGAAGAAAAACTTGACGATATCGATTACCATTCGACCTAGAGATATCTGAAGTGGTCCCAGATGAGGATTTACAGAGAAGATATACACTAGTTTAAGAGAACTGCAAAAGAGATTCATAAATCTTGCAACTTTGTACATTTATTTTTAAAAATCTCACTTTAATATTTTCATTAAAATAACGAGATTAAAGTAGATTAAAAAAACGTATTTATTTAGATTTAATTAAATTTAAGAAGTAAGATTATCATAAATTATAAATTGCATATATATAAAAAGCATTACTATCGTTACTTCCGAATGTATTTAGTTTTTTTATGGCTTACGTATTAAATATTAATTTATTTATATATATAAAAATATATTAATTCAGATAAAGTATATCTCTTCCGTATAATTTCCATTTAAAATTCGAGAAAGAGCTTTAAATAAATTCTCTAAATATTTATTTTTTTTATCATCAAAATTTCGATCTGTCAGCAGTGAGAACCATTATGATGTAGATCGAGTTAGGAAGTTTCTAAAGTTATTTATTGAATTATTTTTTTATAATACTATAAAATAATAATATGTTACTTTCATAAAAAAGTTATTAAAATAAATTTAGAAGTCTTTCTTTTCTTTCAAGCACCGTATTAAACTAACGATAATAAATTCTGACGGATTTTTATAAAATATTTTATCATATCTTTAAGCTCATTAAATATTCTTAATATTCTGTAAAAAAAGCCTATATTCTCTCATTTATAAAGAGATTATGAATAATTACTTGACACCTTTTTTTTTATCTGATTTAAAAGGATTACATCGCAGCAAACACGAAGCTTACCTGAACACATTTGCAGTAGCGAAAATTCCTTCTGCTATAAGTATGGGATCCCAAGGATCCCATTTTTCTCTGGGTAAGAAAACTGCTCCCGTATTCTCACCAATCTCACGCTGGACCTAAAACATAAATAAATAATTAAAATTACTATTTGAACATTTTTATAAGAATTAAGAACGAAAAAATGCGAATTATCAAGCCGTCAAGTCACTGTCTTCTACACATCGTCGCTTATCATCTATTTAAATACCACGACGGCAATAAAATATTAAAAAAAAATTGTTATACCTACCCTGAAGTAAGCTACTACCCGCAGAGCTACTGTTGCTACATAAAGAGAGTTTGTGATAAAATCAATGATGTTCCACATGTCACTGACATAATCTATAAGTCCAACCTCCCATAGTTGTTTTATTTCGCTCCAAATGAGACCTGATTTAAAAGGGAAATAACAGATCGTTCTTATTGAAAATCTCTTATTTTTAGCATAGATTTATTGTTAGTTATGCGGTTTTAAAATTGAAAATATTCATCTTTTATCCATTCGTTATATTTTTATGTTTATAAACGTCGTACGAAATAAAAATTGCATATTTTTAGTATGATGGAATTTTTGATTGCATTGTCCTGTGACAATCTCCTAAGTTATATATATATTTAAATAAATTTTTAGTGTTTACAGAGATGAGTGATGTTTCTAAGAATAATTTTTTTATTTTTTTCGAAGTTTACGAGATAATTTTTATCTTTCTATACGTTAAAATTCACGCTAAATAATTAATTTTATTTCTGATTTAATCAAAAATGAAGCTGCTTAAGAACTTAATTAAATAAATATAAAAAAATTATACCATTTTTACTAAACTTTCATGACATTTTTCATGAGTTTTATGCACCAAATTAAGAGTCAAAAAATATAAAAATTTAAACATTGACAACTGCAAACTTAACGAACTTTAACGTCGATAGTTAATCTAAATAAAATTACACAGTTAATTTCCTTGTCAATATTTAACATTAAACACAATTATAACGATTTTCTTTACTTTCCAATCGCTAACCATACGAAAAATATTCGTGTCTAAGTTATTTTATAAAATTTAATTCTAATTTTCTACATGCTACTCTCCATTAGTATCTAAAAACAATATTTTCTTCCCAACGGTAATTTTCGAGGAGTAAGATAAAAAAATAATAGCCGCCTCGAGTAATTTATAAAGAAGTATATTGTGCATCGATACATTTAACTTCACTGTAAATAAATTTCAATAATTAACGATGCTATCAACTGATAATAAAGTATAGGAAGAGAAAAAAAAAGAAGAAAGAAAATACGCAGATCTTTCTCCAGAGAGATATGATCAGAGAAATCGAATCAGGAGCTCAATTTGCAAAGCTTAGCCGGTGAAAGTTTTCTCACAGTAAGGGATTTGTAAAATATTCTAACATTCTTATGAAATATTCATCATCTTGATATAATTCCGTCTTTAT
The DNA here is from genome assembly GCA_000484575.1 of Olivierus martensii. Taxonomy (NCBI): domain Eukaryota; kingdom Metazoa; phylum Arthropoda; class Arachnida; order Scorpiones; family Buthidae; genus Olivierus; species Olivierus martensii. Next base: position 20,418 of record AYEL01066130.1, read on the forward strand.
ATGCCCAGAATATGAAGCGTTATCCTTGAATAATACTGTCGACGTATGCTACCGATTTGCAGTTTTCAAAGGAAAAAAAAGAAAAGAAAATAAGATAGATTCGATTATTCTAGCAATATAGTGCAATTTTGCAATTTTGCATCGGGAATTATGCGTTTAATTGCATAACTTATTTATTGCAAGCGATATAAAGAAAGAAAATACGTAACGCTTCAATATTAACATATGCAAGAGGAGTTAAAACGTGTCCCGTCTTAAATAATTCGATCTAGTGTTGGTATATGTTTTAATAAATATATAAATAATAATAATAACACGAAAATCTCACCTGCAACCCACGCTAATATCATTCCTTCGACTATACTCGGAGGAGAACCTCGTTTAGTAGTAATGTCATCTCTAATTCTGATTCTTCTTTCTTCTGTACCGAACCAATTACTAACCGCCGCTTCTACTCTTTGAGATGCTAGAATCAACAAAACTGGATCCGGATAGAAAAAAAAAAAACATAATAAATAGGTCAATACGATAATATTGTAAATAAATAATAAACCGCACGCCATTTACAAATGGGATACTCACAAAGGAAAGTAATATAAGAGGCAGAATGACAAATGAATTTTATGAATGGACGTCTTAAGATTCGGCCGTAATAGGAATATGGAACCATGATATAAGCCACGGAATAAAGCGGAAAAAGTGCACCAATTCTAATAATTTCTAGTGTCTGGAGAACGATGTTCTTCCTCCTGAATCCAGGTAATCCTTCGTACCAAATCGAAGCAAGAAGTTGTTGAACGTTCGGATGAGCGCAAAACTATTTCCGATATTATTAAAATTGCCAAGTGGTTTATGCGTAATATTTTTATTAATAAAATATCATTATGAACGGATATTTAATTTAAAAAATTACCTTCTTCTGTTTATATCTGATTGCGAGTTTCAATCGACTTAGATGCATTCTGTCACCATGTTCGAAAGCGGGACCGATAGGATCGTAATTTAAGAGGACTTCTAACTCGTAAGAACTTCTAGTGTGGTCGAGTAGAGCCGTAGCAAAGTCTTGACATTTTCTTCTTAATTCCTGTGATGTGTATTTAATAAATAATAATTAATTAGAAACACAAATAAGTACAATCAAGAACGATGCAGTTTTTATATTTCTATTCTTAAGAATGAATTCAAAACGATGGATATTCACAGTGTGTTACAGAAAACAGTGATAAGTTTTAGTACAGTTGGTAGGAAAATCCTCGATTCATCAGACTGTCACTTCAAACAAGCCTTGTTTCTTCAGCATCACTACATCCTTTAATTACACAGTACACATCTTGTATCGAACTACCACGTTAACATCAATACAGTTCGTATCGCCAATATTATTTTTTCCTCTGTTTAGTGCAGTTAATTCATATTTTCCTCCATCAGTTTTTAATCTCTAAATCTAAATACATTTTTCTATCATGTGCTATAAATTATATTTAGAAGAACGTCGCATTTCTTCTTTAAAAATTTACAAAAAGTTCACAAGACCTGCTTTTCTATATACAAAAATAATATTAAAAATTTACTTTACGTCATAAAAGATGGGAAAAAATATTTTAAATTTGATTGTTTTTTTTTTTCTTTTAAGTTTTCGGAATTTTTTTACAGATATATATGCATTTCAGCTGCACTTTTACATCGGAAAAACGTGTTTTTATGTACGTTATAATGCTATTTATTCATTTTTTTAATAGTTAAAAATAATAAATGATCTTTAAATATTTATATATTTTCGAAATTAGATTAAATAAATCGCATTTAATTTATTTTTTTTTAAATAATATATTTGGTGTTAAGAAAATTAAACCACAAAATTTCTTTAGTTAAACTCGTTTTATCTCGATGGCATTAATCTTTCTATCGAATCTTGGAAAAAAGTGCATTAGATTTCATAAAAACATTATCAATTTCTCTGTTATCTATAAAGTTTGGCAATATTTTTCATACTTTTTAAGAAGATAAAAACAGTTTTAGACGTAAAGAAGTGTTAATGAAATAGTACTTTTTATTTTTATTTTTTCTGAGAAAGGATGAAGTTTGCAGGAAATTTTTTTTTTCTTCTCTCCTTGTTTTAGATGCTTAAATGATTAGGAAAGAAAAGAAAAATAAAAGAATTTTTATAGAATATAAACGTGGTGAGACGTAGGAGTTGCAAGTTGCGACAAAAACGGAAGGTTTGAAAATAAAAATCAGTCGTAAAATTTTTCTGAGCTTCAAAACTACCGAAAATTTTTATGGCAACAAAAAAACCATTGAAACTTTAATTTAATTCGCCTCCAGAAACGCTAGAAATTGAAAAAAGTTAAAATAAAAATTCTTTCGTGCGCACACACACACACACACATACATGCATACAAAATATAAATCAACAGAAAATCAAAATTTTATTTAATATACTGTATGTTTTAATACACCAATAGTGGTAATAATCTTACCTGATATTCGCTTTTAAATTCGTGTTCTATGAAACTAAGTCTCCTCAGTTCCCAACTCAACTCGAAGGCTATGTTTTAATACACCAATAGTGGTAATAATCTTACCTGATATTCACTTTTAAATTCGTGTTCTATGAAACTAAGTCTCCTCAGTTCCCAACTCAACTCGAAGGCTGTTAGAATAGGATCTTTGCTAGACAGAGCGATAAGGGACGGAGATGATAAAGCTCTGTAAGCATTGATTCTAGATCTCGAATGTCGTAAACAATCCTCGGAGATTGATTGAACACAATCGTCACACCCGCATCTCACTTCGTGAGGAATGGGCAGAATGAATCCTCGATCTAGTAGAATCTTTAATATTTCGTAATTATCACGATGAGCAGCCAGAATCAGTGGTGTTATATCCGGTGTAAACGTTGCTGTATCTCGATCTATCGCTTCCCAACTCTGCAATGGGACATAAAACATCTCAAAAGTGTACATAAGATTGCATTTTATAGTGCATCGTAAACTATAAAAATATATTTAAATGTCTCGAGTTTACTACTAGAACATTGCAACTTTCTGTTACTGGTTACCGATTTTTTTTTAATTAAAAAAAATATTTGCTACATTAAAATAGCGAAAATAATAAGACATGAGAGTAATAACTTCGTTTATAACTTAGAATTATCGATAAAAATGGTATTTTTATAACTTTTTAAGTGGTTCTCTTCAAAAACGGCGTGTAACGTTATCGACTTATAAACGGATTAAATAAATTAGCGACGTAATGTAATATTTAATCTGATAATTTTTATTAATCTAATTATTATCACTCTATAAAGATTATGATGTTATTATTTAAACGTTTAAATAATTATTTTGATAATCAGCTAAAGAAAACGGGTTAAATGTAACAATTTTGTTTCACATAAAAATTATCCAAGTTTAGTGTTGCTTCGTATGCAATTTTTCTCGAATAATTAAAAAAAAATCTCATAAATTTCTTCTCATTTTACCTTAAATAACTCTTTTTCTTTACTTAAGATTATATCCATTTAATTTAGGAAGAAGAACATTTTTGCTTTTAAATATGCAAGAATTGAGATCAGAATGATCACCTTTCCAGATAAAAAAAAAAGAAAATAAAATTATTAAAGGAGAATTTTATTATTAGTTCGGATATTATAATAATCTTTATCGATCGGTTCTGTTATAAAAATTTTAAAAGAAATAATAAAGTTATTTTTTTCGTATATTTGCAAGAGTATAATAGAGTTACAGAAGAGCGAACAGAGATGTGCATCAGATAGAATATCTGATAATACGTTCTAAGAGAAAAATAACAAAAGAAGTACAAGAGAAAACCGATTACAGGCATTAAAAACTTAGAATGATAAGTCTCTATGCTAAGAGAAAAATGTTTTATTAAAGTAACTTGTTTTTCTGCGTAAAAGTAGTTTTTTTTACATAAAAAGAATAATAATAATAAGTAAGGAGAAGCTGAATGATCTGATGAGGATCGGCGAAAATATTAAGAGGAAGAGCAACTGAGATAAAACAGTTAGGAAATTAATGTTTGGGATCTGTCTTATGGCAAGATGAATTATGATGATGATGATAGGTCAATTAGTCTTGTTTATAGTCTTTGACAGTTAACAGAGTTAAAAATAGTTAGCGTTTTGCATCAAAATAAAAATAGAAAATAATTTTTTTTATAGCAAAATAATTATTAAATCCTTAAAAATATAGTCGTAGCATCAGAGTCGTATAAAAATTTTTATACAATTTAATGATTCCTATCATTTGTTAATCTCGAACAGTAAAGATTTTCGGATTAAGGAAACTTGGCAGCTCTATATCATCACTCATTTTTGCATTGTTAGAAACGGAAGACGATACTCATAAAAGCAAGATTTTTAGTAATAAAACTTAAAAATTTTCTATTATATAAATAAGTCTATATTTGGAAAGTTGATGATAAAAATGTTAAAATTCCATTATTAAAGAACATGAACACGATATTACTTTTAGTTTAAATGAATAAACAAAATAAATTTTTAGAAAATAACAAAATATTTCTGAGATAACAAATTACTACAAAACTCGGAACTCTCGTGATGAAAATACTTTTCTCTGCGGAACAAATTTTTCAGGAGATAGTTGTGATATAACTCCTAACTCCATCCAATGGAGAAGATAAATTCTTAAAGTCTCGTAACCAACTTCATAAGTTAGTATAAAAACTGGTTGCAACGTACACTTCAAGAGAACTTCAAATCTCTCAAAATGACTTATCTCAATAAGTTTCAATATTACAAAACTGAACGTCGTATAATGATCGCATGCAAGATAAATGCTATAAATATACTGTTTTATTTTAAATACTTGTATATATATTACACACTAAATAAATATTTAAGATATAAATTATATTTATACAGGAGGATATATTTATTTTTCGAATATATGGCAAAAATTTTCAATTAATCGTTATTAAAGATTGGTGGTTTTGACATTCTTTACCAATCCGGAAATATATTTATAAATTAAACTCTTATGATTGCTTAGATAACTCGAATTAATTTTATTATTATTTTTTAATATTGAAAGATTTCTGATTATTTATTTTAGTATTATTTGTATCGGTTGCAGAATAACTCCTTCGAACGTTACGTACTCGTTTGAGCTTAATAATAATTTGTTCGATGCTCTAGAAAAACTCACTGCAGTCAAACATGGCAGTTTCATTAATTCAAGACTAGGTCACATCTGTTAAAACTGGTGAAAGAATTATATTACAGACTTAATGGAAAATAAGTATACGCGATGTGTGCTGTCACGAAATACTGTTCAGGTACGAGATGAATGGTTGTGGTCTTGTAGCATTTTTTTTTTCTTTTTATGTGGAGAATTGCATTATGAATGCTGTGTTGTCACAGGTTTAAATAAATTTTATTATTTTTTATTTCATTGCTAATGTATCTAAATTTCGAAGATTTACAAGCGATCGGAAAATTTCGAAGATCTACAAGCAATCAAACAAATCACGAAGAAGATCTACAAGCAATCAAGCAAATCACGAGGAAGATTTACAAGCAAAACAAGCAAATCACGAAGATCTACAAGCAATTAATCAAATCACAAAAATGATTTATAAGCAATCAAGCAAATCACGAAGAAGATCTACAAGCAATCAAGCAAATCACGAGGAAGATCTACAAGCAATTAATCAAATCACAAAAATGATTTATAAGCAATCAAGCAAATCACGAGGAAGATCTACAAGCAATTAATCAAATCACAAAAATGATTTATAAGCAATCAAGCAAATCACGAAGAAGATCTACAAGCAATTAAGCAAATCACGAAGAATATCTACAAGCAATCAAGCAAATCACGAAGAAGATCTACAAGCAATTAAGCAAATCACGAAGAAGATCTACAAGCAATTAAGCAAATCACGAAGAAGATCTACAAGCAATTAAGCAAATCACGAAGAAGATCTACAAGCAATCAAGCAAATTTCGAAGATCTACAAGCAACCAAACAAATTTGAAGAATATCTACAAGCAATGAAGCAAATTTCTAAGAATATAAGTAATCAAGAAAATTTCGGTGATAAATTACAAGCAATCTTATAGATCTACCTGTAGACAAAAAAAAATTTTCCCGTAAGAAAAAAATAATATGTATAAAAAGTTTTTCATTAATTAAAATTAAGCGAAAAATTTAGCTTCACGTTAAACACTTAACGTCTTTAAATAAAGTAAAATTTAATGATAATTTATGATTTTAATTATCGATGATAAATTATATATTAAACGAATTATTTTGAATAAAAATAATTAAAAAAAAAATATCTTTAAAATTACAGAAAAAAATTTCTTTTGTTTATAAACCTCACTTCTGTTGCAGTATATGCTTAAAAACTCCATTAATATTTAGTCTGTTACTCTCACGTCCCAACAAAAAAAATCCTTCTTAAAATTTCATACGAATATCGAACAAAATTCTTAGACACAAACTTAATTTTATATTCTGTAAGACATTTGCATCATTTATTTTTTATTTTTTTTTATTTTTCCTGTTACGAATCATCCAAATTTTATAATTAATTTTTCAAGAAAAACTTTCTTCCATTCCGCATCTCGCATCAAAACTGAATGCTGATGATAACTCTTTTAATACAAAATTATTCTAAGAATTTCCGATTGCATTAAAGTATATTAAAAAATTTTTCTAACGTTTGTATTCATTCAAGAAAGAATGTTATATTTTAATATATAAATAGCGAAGAGGATCGAATTGAATGTGAAAAGTTCGTAAACATTCGATTTTATCAAAGTTAAAAAAATAAAATAGAAATAGAAATAACGAGTAACAATAAAATTAAATTATGTGTTGTAACCGAAGAAGATAAAATAACAAATTATCCACGCAATTCATCATGGCAGTGGATGATCTAACAATTGAATCCTAGCAAAGTACACAGTTTGGGCGGAACTTTCGTTGGCAGTTACTAGTTAACTTTACATCGAAGTAATTTAATAAATTCCGGGATATATATATAAACTTTTCGTTAATTTAAGGCCGATTTTTAGATTAATTTAAGTTAAAAAAAATGAGTAATATTTGTTTAATATATTTTTTAATAAACGTACTTGCGGTTCTCCCGGAAGATGGTTCGCTTCTTCCTGCTCCAGTAACACTTCTACTGCTTCCACGTATTCCTCGTTGATGGCATGCAATAAAGCATCCTTCATTTCCACTTTATTTTCAATTAAGAGCTCTATCATTTCTAAATTCTCATTATCTATGGCCATCAATAAAGCAGATCTTCCTATAGGATCCACGCAGTTGACGTTGATGTAACCAGTTTCGTTTGCATTCTGTAACATCCTGCAACACGAAAACATTTTTTTAAATAGTGTTTTCACAAAATTTCACTTTTCTTTAAAATATTGTATAGATTATATATTGTTCTGGATTTTAAAAATACGGAGAAAATGTCGATATATCGGTCTCGACTTTCAAACGAACTGCATTTATCTCTCGTATAGAAAAATATCGTATATACCTCTTCAAAATTCCAATAATTCATTGCAGTTTTGTAAATCACGAAAATATATATACATATCTAAGAATAATTTGTTTAAATTGTGGCAAATTTATTTATTTTTTTTTTAATGAGAAAATATTAATTGGCACGATTCAGATTAACAAAATATAGGCGTGTATGGCAGCATTTCCACATCTCTTCTGGCTATCGCAGCTTTTGTCACGAAGGAGGACAAACCAGAGTTTATTATCATACATCACGATAGTAAGACCTTACTAAACTGAAAAAATAATCGATCCACGTTATTCACACTGTTCTAATTCGGTTATTCATCATTGCGATAGAAGTTCAGTAAACTTGAATGAAAACCAATTATGTCAGTCGCATTTTTGTTTTAAATTCTACATTTAAAAAAATTCTAAAAAATGTAAATAAAAGAGCATATATTCTAAATTTTATTTCCGATTTAATCCTTTTTTTTTTGTTTTTTTCCTCGCTTAAAATTGATGCAAAAGTCTGAATAATGTTTTAATTTATTAACAAGTTAAAGTCAATTTTTAACTTCGATATATCTATAAAAAAAGGAGAGAAAAAGAAGAATGAAAAAAAATAAATGAAAGAATCGATCCATCTTTAGAAACTCTTCGATGTCAGCGAATTTTTGCATAATTTCGACACAATTTTTCTCGAATATTTCTTACATCTGTTGAATTTTCGTAATAAATCTTATTAAAAATTAATAATTCATAATTAATATCGATTATTTTAATATATAATCTCCGTACAAAAATTTTTTTCTTATATAAAATAAGTAAATCAAACTATTAATAATAATTTTTGAAGAACGAAATTTCTGAAATATGGAAATTGTTCGTATTTTTCGTGAGCAAAAACTTTTCTAAAAGCTTATCTTGGAGAACTTCTGTCCCATTTATGTCCCGCGAGTAAAGAGTTTGACGAAATTTAAGACTTCTATTGATACCAGCTGTTGAACATTCGGTCCCATAAGTGTCCAACGTGATTAAGGTAACAAAGATATTCGTATTTCCGTGCTGAGAATTCCATTCAATCCATTTTTCAGGTTTGAAAAGAGCAATCAATAGGTCAAGTACCGCAACATACCTCTTTTGGTATATCGAAAGTCGTTATTCGTGTTGCTCCTGCTACTTTCTCTCCGTGAACCTGATTGCCTACAGATATTTACAAATAACAAGTGCTTTAATGTCTCACTAACGTTCGGGCATAATTTATGTTTAAGTCTCTCTTAAGAGAGAATATATGTATATCCCCTTAAGTAAAGAATAAAAAGAAAAAAAAAACAAACCGGAATAATAATAATAGAAAAAATAAACTCGGAAGGAATTTTAAAGAAGAGAAAAAATGGATTTTTCACGTCAAACTTTTCAATCTGATTTCTATTCACTGGTGCGTATAAAAATTAATATTTCTGACAAAAACAATGTTTTTAGATGCTTCAAAATAATATATATATGTACATCTAAGCCATCGAGTCGAAATTAATTTTAAATGATATTTCCTCGAATTTTTATTAAGATTATACATTAATTAAAAGTTATCAGTAATTCATCAAAAGTTTTTAATTAAAATGACATTTATAGAAAGAAAAAAATTATATATAAGCTTCTATACCAGTGATTCTCAACCACTGGTATAGAAGCTTATCTAGTGGATAAATTTTTCCACTGGGAAAAATTTAGAATGAATTGTATTTATGTAATTATATGAATCATTATAGCCTATTATTAATAGTCAAACGTGACTGGCTGGCTAGTTGGATGTCCCTTTTTCAATGGAACCACTGTACCGATTTCTATAAATATGGTATCGTTAGAAAAGTCTAATTTTCAGATGTATGCGACAGCCCAAATTATCGATTTTTATTAATAATTTAAAAAATAAACAATAGAAATTACATAGAAACTGTACTTCCTCTAAAAAGACAGAATTAGCAGATGGCGCTGTAATATAATAAGCGACAGCCCAAATTATCGATTGTTATTAATAATTTAAAAAATAAACAATATAAATGACATAGAAACTGTACTTCCTCTAAAAAGACAGAATTAGCAGATGGCGCTGTAATATAATAATGGATGTCATTTTAAGATTCCCTCTTGGATTCCCTACACGAGTTCGGAGGTGTTTTTGTCGTTATATACAGTATTATTAGATTAAATCACATGATTATATTTCCGCTCATTTACTGTATATGAGCGGGTAATTTCTAGTTATATTTTTTAGTCAAACGTGGCTGGCTGGCTGGATGTCCGTTTTTCGGTTGAACTACTGTACCGATTTTTATAAATAAGGTATCTTTAGAAAGATCTAATTTTTGGATGTCTATGACAGTCCAAATTATTAGCTGTTATTAATAATTTAAAAATTAAAGAATATAAATAACATTGAAATTGTAGTTCCTCTAAAAAGACAGAATTTGCAGATGGCGCTGTAACATAATAATGGATGCCATTTTAAGATTCCCTCTTGGATTCCCTACACGAGTTCGGAGGTGTTTTTGTCGTTATATACAGTATTATTAGATTAAATCACATGATTATATTTCCGCTCATTTATATGAGATGGTAATTTCTAATATATACAGTATTAATAATGAAATGTGGTTGGCTGGATATCCCTTTTGCAATCGAACCACTGTACCGATTCCTATAAATAGAATATCGTTAGAAAAATCTAACCCACGAATTTCTGCGACAGCCAAAACTTTTTGTCGTTATTGAAAATTTAAAAATTAAGAAATAAAAATTAAATTAAAATTATATCCGCAGATGGCGCTATAATTGAATAAGGATTGCCATTTAATGATCCCGTGTACGAGTTTGTCTGTAATCTGAATGTAATAAATAAGAATAAATATGGCGCTATAATTGAATAAGGGTTGCCATTTAATGATCCCGTGTACGAGTTTATCTGTAATCTGAATGTAATAAATAAGAATAAATACAATAATCTGTTAAAAATTCGTTATTAAATCAAAATTATTATTTAAAATATTTTAGGTGTACCGCCAAATTTTAAAATATTAAAATGTGTTCCTCAACAGGTGTGCCACCAAATTTAAAAATATTAAAATGTGTTCCTCAACAGAAAGATGTGCCACCAAATTTTAAAATATTAAAATGTGTTCCTCAACAGAAAAAGTGCTGCCAAATTTTAAAATATTAAAATGTGTTCCTCAACAGAAAAAAGGGTAAAAATCACTGTTCTAGACAGTTGCCACTTGATTAACATATTATTAAAATATTTTTACAGAAAAAAATTGAATAATTTCACACACACTTTATTAAAAAAAATTATTTAACCGATATAAACATAAAATTTTCCATTTTTCTAATACAGCACCATACGTGGAGGAGATAGGAGGCATGCTTATTGTTTATAACCCAGTTAACAACATCCAAAAAAAAGACGAAACAGTAGCTGATAAATTGATATCAGCCATACTTTACTGGATTATAACTGACTTATAGTTATCATTCTCGTCTCGGAAGTATCTACAACTGATATCTTTAATATCTACTGGTAATTCGATTGCAGTTATCGAAAAATTGGCACGGGTTTTCTTCCATCGCGTTAACCGAGTATTCGAACTGTGGTTTGCAATTAAAAACAAGTGGCATACGAGTTTGACAAATGGAGGCAAAACATCGACCTACTTCCAGAGATTGTTCGATGACACCCTGTTATTTTCAAGCCATTAGCTCTTCCAGCATCTGGATATGACCCACTATTTTAAAACCTACTCAGATAGTAGCTATTAATTGAGAGTAAAAGCTGCCGTATCAGCATTTTTATTATTATTCCAGTTATAAATATATATTTATTCGCCATTTTTTTTTTCACCGCAAACTGGAAACGATATAATTAATAAATCAAATTAAATATATATATATATACAAAGCTAATTAAACTAATAACTTAAATAACTATGACATTTTAATTACATATTAAATTAAACAAATATTTATATTTACTGAAATAATATTTGCATTATTATATTATTAAAATTAAGATTTCAAACAATGAAGAACAAATAATACAACAATAATTAATATATTATAATTAATAATTAAATCAGAAAGTCAAATGATAAATATTGTAGACTTGTAAAAATATAATTACTATTAGAAATGAATTAACTTACAGTTTTTTTAAATATGGCATGTTGATGAAAGAATTTGCTGATATTTTGGATAATTCTGCAGAATTAAAAATTCTGAAAAAGAAAAAAGTTAATTAAGTAGTCGATACGAAATAATTTAATTTAGTAATTGAATAAATTACTAGTAATTTAGTAATTTAGTAAATTACAGTACCTATAAAACACAGTATATGTTAATATATGCGTGTATTGTTTTTCATTTAAAAACTAGAAGCAATATTTAGGATTATGGTATCGAATATTATTCAAAATTAACATGAATATAACCTTATATCGCTTGTTTTTCATCGATTCTTTAATATTGCAATGGGATCTTACGGAGCTCAATTTTAATTTTTGTGCTAAAGAATTAAATAGCACAACATTATAAAGGACTTTTCATGCTGATTTCAAAAATATATTTTTCAAATATATTTATAGAAAGCTGCTACACAGATCTGTACTACGGTAACTGCTCTAGAAAGGTATTGCTCAGTTATCAAGCTATATTAAAATAGTCTTTTTAACCAATTTTAAACCACTTTTTAGTGAACTTATAACTAGAAAATTGAATAAATCCAGAAACATTTAAAAGTTAAATAACAATAAATAATTTATTGAATCCAAAAACACTTAAAAAGTGATAAAAAACTTTATTGAAACAATAATAAAGCACAAACAAGTTAGTATTATGTACTGAATGTATTATCCAGTACTATTTTTTCTTTGTATCTAAATTTTTATGATGAGAAATTAGTTAAAGATGTCCATCAGTGATGGCCAGATAGATAGGTAGAAGCATGCTACACTTTCATCTGAAAATTCCAGTTTCACCTATAAAATTCGAATTTTATCCCGAATCTTCTGGGTAAAAAATTAAAGATCGTGATCTCAGGCCTTCTGGATCCGGAATCAAATTGGGATCGCGCAACTCAGAAAATTTATGAAGCGCGATTTATCGATACTCGTTCTGTTCCGATTGGTTGACTGCACCACAGATTGGCAGAGTGATTGAATTTGAACTGTTCTCATCATTTAAGAACTGATTGGAAAGTAGTGTAAAAATAATCTCTTCCTTCAATTTATTGATTTCATATAAGTATTAGCCAATCTGTAATAGACACATAAATAGTCACTGCTATATAAAGAAAATAGTATTATAAAACAAACATATTATCAAGCATTTTTTCAAAAACTATCTGATGTAAATCTTACAGTAATTAATAAAAGCAGTTCTCACTAAATGTTTGTTATGCATTTGATGATTGTTTGATTTGAATTACGTCGTTGAATCACAAAAAATATATAATTGGCTACAATCACTTTTAGAATCTATGGAGGGATGGACAACACAAATCAACCGGAAGTTTGAAGGATGGAGTTCAACGGACCAGAATCAGATCTCTTCTAAAAAACTGAAAGTGTGGATAAAAAATCCGGAATTGAATTCGGATTCCCGACATATGGTCATCCAACCGACACATCCGATGCTGATGAAAAACAGTATTTTATATTTCATAATCATCAGGATATTAAATTTCGCTTTTCAAAATGGAAGATATCTCAAAATTTTGAAATTATATTATATATCAATCAGAATAAAAAATAAACATCGCTCCATTTACAAATTTCATTAATACGTTTATAAAGCTTTATACTGTATTCAGTTCATTTGAATATAAATTAATCAGAATAAAAAATAAACATCGCTCCATTTATAAATTTCATTAATACGTTTATAAAGCTTTATACTGTATTCAGTTCATTTGAATATAAATTCAGTTTAATTTGAAATCAACAAATTAGGTTTGAGTTACAGTTCTAACAATTTCCGAAAATATGCTTGATCTTATTTTAGCTTCATACTTTTCTCTCTTAAGATGGAATAACTGATTTTAATTAATCCGTATAATCATCCATGCATATAATCCATTGTCCATGATAAAAGAACTACTGTATATTATTAGTAAGGCTTATATAAATAATCTTATCATTGATATTTTTAAATAAAACACTTGTTTTAATCTAAAAACGTATTATATTTTCAAGAGAGACAGATAGAACAGGTACATTGGTTTAATTACATCCAACCTGGCAGTAGCGCAACCGTAATCTGCAATTGCTAGGATAATGTCCTGAATTCACAGAAAGAACCAGCATGCTACAGTATGATAGTCTAGTAAATTTTCAGATTTGTACTGTTTTCAAACGACTTATAATATATGCAATTTGTCATTACTGATAGAGATGATTTGTACACCATGCGATAATAGACTTAGTGAAAGTGATGTTAATAATAGAATTTCTTGTTCTATTATCATCAGAAATCAGAAATTCTCCTAAGGATTTCCTAGTTATAGTTAAATTTACAATGATTGAATTAAACTATGATTAAAGTAATTATTTTGGGATTAAATTAAATGTTAGAAAATACTGTATCTGATAATGTCGAGCCTTCCATTAAGTTTTATATGTTTAATAAATATTGTATTCAATTACTAAAACATGAGCTAATCAACTATAAAGCAAGTATGTATTTAAATAACATATAGAATAATGTATCAAATACATAAATAGATGTGTTGCTGAATAAATAGGTATTTAAATAACATATAGAATAATGTATCAAATACATAAATAGATGTGTTGCTGAATAAATAGCTAATACAGCTGAAATCTTATGTTTTAAATTAGTGACCAAAAATGAATTTATCAGGTTAACAAGAATTATTGCATAGTGAAAGTGCAAAGTTATTTTTTAAAAGTATTTATGATTTTATAGTAAAAATAATTATATATGAATGATAAATATGCATATTTATAATCCTGAATGTTTATGTTGAAGATTAATAATTGAGCCGCTCACTTGCCAAATCGATTAACTCCACAAAACAAAAAGTAGAGAAAAATGATAAAATAAGATAATTTTTTTTTAAATTCCCTTTAAAATATAAATTCAAAAACATTGTAGAACGTATAGTAGCTTTTATCTAAAGACATATAAAATGCATAAGATAGTATTTCCTTGGAGTAATGGTTATTTTTATCACAATTTTTGTGTAACTGATGGAGTTAATCGATTTGGCAAGTGAAAATAAAAAATAATAATAATACCATCGATTTCAATCTTGAAAATATTTTTAAAAATAAGTAAATACAGTATATATTTCAAAAATTAAACAAAAATTTGGTTGCTAGATAATGTCAGAGCATTGGGAGAACGAGGCCGAACGAAAAGAATTAAGGTTGATTTCCACCATAGCTTTATTATACTATGGTTCTGACTATCCGCTGCAGAAAGCGGGAATGTTAAAAACTGTCACGGATAACAATTCAGCTTTCGGGTTCCCACACTCGCGGAAAGCTTCGCTTTCCCCAAGAATCTTAGTGCTGTTCCCATGATTCATTTCGTGTAAAACAAAATGGATGCTAAGCAATGGAAAGGCACGACTGTTTATGAAATGATGTTAACAGCTACAGTAAATGAGGAAATTGAAACAAAATCAAGGAAGAGAAAATGCTGGATCGAAAATATTTATAAGAAGAAATACGAACAATGTTTCTATGCAATTTTGATTAAAGAGATGAGATTTAATAACAAAGAATTCCTCCATCTTGACTGTCGAGGTTGCCAATAATTCAACGTTGCAAAATGCATGGATTTCATTAGTGGATATTATCTCAACGGATTTTACTGTCGCGGAAAAGTTGAATCTATCTAGACATTGGACAGTAGCGAATTTTAGGCCGCGGTATGACGTCAAAACCGCGCTGCTTTCGTCACGCGCGTATTTTTCGTCGCGGTTCCGTGCTAGTGGAAATCAACTTTTAGACGCAGTCATCAAGTTATGGTCTCAGTAAAGTCTGATTACTTTTGTATTTAATGACTTTTTACTTTGTTTAATATAATAAATTATTTATTTTACAAAGGCGTTATTTCTATTATATTCACATATAACAGTAACCGATTAATTATTTTTTATGACAAAATGAACATCTTTGCCGTTATTATTTAATATATGCTATTGTATTAAAAAATTATTTTCTAAATTCTTATTGTCGTATCCTAGATGACTAAAGAAAGATCTTGACCAAAACCAAAAAATTTATACTAAAATTCCTATTGTCGTATCCTAGATGACTAAAGAAAGATCTTTACTAAAACCAAAAAAAATTATTGATAAAGTTAGCCAAAACTTTCATGTAAGTGGTATCGCACCTTTCCTACACGTCTCTCAATTGATCCTTCTAATTCACTGATTTTAAAAAATGCAAAAATATATTTCTAACTTTGAAAGGTAAATTCAAAAAATGTCTTAAGCATGATATGACACTTTTAAACGTTTGAATTGCATTATTACCACGATTTACATTAGAATATGGAGTTAACCATATTGGCTTCTGAAATAAATTATTTATTATTCGATGGCCAAAAAAAATTTTGTCATTTAGTGGTGTTAAGTCTAACTATTAAGGAAATTTATTTTTATTATAAATAGTTAAGAGTCAACCAAGTATTGTGAAACTAATATTTTAAAAAATTCAAAAAGTGGAGTTAATCGATTTGGTTTGTAAAGGCTCAATTTTATTTTTATACGTATTTATAAAATTTTATAATGAAATAAATTTTTAAAATTTTTGAGTTAGTTTGAAAAAATAATTCTTGTAAGTGGTATTGCACCTTTCCTATATGTCTCTCAATCAATCCTTCCAATTTAGTGATTTTAAAAGATGTCAAAATATATTTCTAACTTTGAAGAATAAATTCAAAAAATGTCTTAAGCATAATACAACACTTATAAACGTTTGAATTGCTTTATTACAACTGTTTACATTAGAATATGGAGTTAATCGAATTGGCTTCTGAAATAAATTATTTATTATTCAATGGCCAAAAAAAATTTGTCATTTAATGGTGTTAAGCCTAACTATTAGGAAAATTTATTTTTATTATAAATAGTAAAGAGTCAACCAAGTGCTGTGACAGTAATATTTTAAAAAATTCAAAAAGTGGAGTTAATCGATTTCGCTTGTAAACGGCTCAATTTTATTTTTATATGTATCTATAAAATTTTATAATGAAATAAATTTTTAAAATTTTTGAGTTAGTTTGAAAAAATAACGAAATTAGCTATATTATCGTTATTTCCCTATACTGTACTGTAAATATTTCCTAGTAATAATATAACTTGAGATAGGTGCACAAAGAATCTACGCAAATAAAAAGTGAGTTTGAATTCTATTTATATTAAATTTATTAATATTATAAATAGTAAAGAGTCAACCAAGTGCTGTGACAGTAATATTTTAAAAAATTCAAAAAGTGGAGTTAATCGATTTGGTTTGTGAATGGCTCAACTATATATCAAAATACATTCAACCAACTTAGAACCAAGGCTCAATGATATTATT
Source organism: Olivierus martensii (assembly GCA_000484575.1). Taxonomy (NCBI): domain Eukaryota; kingdom Metazoa; phylum Arthropoda; class Arachnida; order Scorpiones; family Buthidae; genus Olivierus; species Olivierus martensii. The sequence goes on from AYEL01066130.1 coordinate 37,537, forward strand.
TAAAAAAAAAAAAACAATAACTGCTCAAGTCACACACTTCAGATTGATGAATTTATTATTATTTTCTTTTTTTTACTTGAAATTATTTAGTTATTTTTTTTAATTATTTTCGAAATGTGTTATTTTAAACAGTTTGTAATAAGAGTAATTATTGTCATAAATAAAGAACAATTATGCTATAAAAGTAATATAAATCTTTCCCTTGTATCTAACTTTTTATCAATTTGAATGTATTTTTCCATAACATTTTTTTGCCCCACCAAATATTTTGGAACTCACAATTTGGCCCACCTAGGCAAAACTTTGGGAACCCCTGCTCTAGGTAATAAATGACATCATGTGGTCTGTTAGAACTGTCCTAAGAATTTTTTTAAACTTCTCAACAGCTATTTTACGGATAGGAAAAATGTTGTGAAAACCAATAGTTGTGATCTTAGTTTTAACAGTGAAAGAGGTTGCCCCCAAGGATCGTGTTTGAGGCCGATCCTTTGGAACATTGTTTATGATAGCTTATTTTTGGAAGGAAAAAACCTGCCGAAAGACTCTTATTTACAAGGGTTCGCTGATGATACCATCATCCTGGTCTCACACAAAAGCAGAGATATTTTGCAGGATCTCAGCAATAAGGCTTTGAAAATCTTCGAAAACTGGAGTCTTACTATGAAACAACCAATAAATATTGGAAAAAGCTTCTGCATGGTGGTGGGAAAGTCTGGTCCCCTTAAGAAACAATTATCTGTTAAAATGAGTGGAGAGAGAATTCCGTTTGTCAGAAAGATAAAATACTTAGGTATTATTTTAGATGAAAAGATCAACTGGAAAGAGCACTTCGAGTATTCATGTAACAAAGCTACTAAGGTGCTGCACGACTTAAAATTTATTGCAAGAAAATTTTGGGGCTTAAATAGCGAAGCGGTGAGAACAATTTACATAGTGGCTGTGGAGCCGATCTTGACTTATGGGGCATCAGTCTGGAGAGATGCGATTGAGAAACAATATGTCAAGAAAAAACTTACTTCAATTCAGTCAATAGATTCCCCCTGACTAACCAGCTGTTTGATGCTTTATTGTCTATAAAGTGTTTCTGAAGGTCGTGTGGGTGTCTGCCATGGAGTTCCTTTCTACTACATTAAAAAGTGATACTAGAGTACCATTGTTTTACACTTGCACTTACTTAATGTTTTTTTTTTTTTTGTTTGTTTGTTTTTTCCTCTACAGATGCAGAATTAACTTTTAAAAATTCATTTTTTTAGTAATAATTGATTCAGCATCAATATCCATAAACGAACAATTTAAACTTTTAGAGAAGTACAATGTTACGTTTAAAGTAATGTCGGAAATACATATTTGCGATAGTACTTTAAACGTATGTTGTCGAATTAGAAAAAAAACTGAAATCTTACAGCAATGCAAAGATTTGTAGATGGTCAATCTCTTTTCAAATCTAAAAAGTGATACTAGAGTACCATTGTTTTACACTTGCACTTAATGTTTTTTTTTTTGTTTGTTTTTTCCTTTACAGATGCAGAATTAACTTTTAAAAATTCATTTTTTTAGTAATAATTGATTCAGCATCAATATCCATAAACGAACAATTTAAACTTTTAGAGAAGTACAATGTTACGTTTAAAATAATGCCGGAAATACATATTTGCGATATTACTTTAAACGTATGTTGTCGAATTAGAAAAAAAAACTGAAATCTTACAGCAATGCAAAGATTTGTAGATGGTCAATCTCTTTTCAAAGAAATCTTTACAAAAATTTTTGGACAAAAATTTGACAGCGAAAGAGATACTGAATTTTATTTGATATTAATTTTTATTTAATAATAATTTAATTGATTCATTTCCAAATGCAGCTATCCCATTAAGAATTTATTTGTCGCTGCCGGTTACAATTGAAGCAACTGTTACTGGTGGCGAAGTTTCTGTAGATAGAAGTTTTCTAAATTAAAAATCAATCCCATTAAGAATTTATTTGTCGCTGCCGGTTGAAGCAACTGTTACTGGTGGCGAAGTTTCTGTAGATAGAAGTTTTCTAAATTAAAAATCATAAAATTATTTACTATCATCAATGAGCCAAAAATGATCGTCGAATTTATCATTAATTGCAACAGAAAACGAAGAATTAGATAAATTAGACATCATTAATATCATTGAAAGATTTGCCAGTGCAAAAGCTAGAAAAGTATAATTATAAACATCATTTTCGAAATTATATTTTTTTTCTTGTAATATTTTATTTTTTAATAAATAAGTGCTATGAATGCTTTCATTTACTACCCTTTTTGTTTAGTTTTTAAAATTTGCCAGTGCAAAAGCTAGAAAAGTATAATTATAAATATCATTTTCGAAATTATATTTTTTTCTTGTAATATTTTATTTTTTTAATAAATAAGTGCTATGAATGCTTTCATTTACTACCCTTTTTGTTTAGTTTTCAGGACACAGTAATGACTACGTCGGACAAGAGTCAAGACATAGCTACTTGAGATGTTTTAGTTGTGTATTAACTATCTATCTGTGTCAATGCTGAGTAACTTACTTACTATGTTGCATGTATTGAATAGTGATGCCTTTTGTAGTGTTATATATGTCTTGGAGTATAAATCTTTTCCGAGGCTTTTGTTTAGACTGTGGGGAATTACTCTTGTTGACGATAGAATGATGGGTATAGGACACAGTAATACCCCGACTTACGCGAACTCGGAGTTACGCGGTTCTGGATTTATTCGTTTAGCAACACTGCCGCCCGCTATTTTCAGTGTGTGGAACTTGAAGACAGTATTGAACAGGCTTTAGGTCTAAACACGGTATATGGCGCAATGTGGGTAAGGATAGGTAATGAGGCTTTTGACTACAACGACACAGAGATTACGGTTTAGGTAACCAATAGCTTCATTTAATAAAGAGAGATTTTGTACATGATAAAGTAATCCGAAAATCAGTTCAAAGAGAATACCTGATGCAGCTAAAGAAATTAAATTCAATCCTTTCATCGAACAAGATGAACACCGTTGAATGTGACTTCTCTTTGATCGAAGATTCCCAATATGGGGAGGATCACAAGACGGGTTGCTTGGAATTATTGAAGAGAACTGTTAATACTGTTCGAGTGTGCTTTTGTCTTGTTCAGTCTTTTTTCGACTTTTGGGCACGGTGAATTGTCTCAATATTCCGAAGCAACTCTTGGACACGTCCTTTCTGTATTGAATCTTATTTTCGTATTGAATTAGTACATATTTTGTATTAATATATATAAAGAACTGCAATTTTATTAAATATTTCTTCTAAACTAGTGTTTTTTTAGTTCTTGGTCCCAATTAAACAAAATTTATATGTATTCATATGCAAAGTTGTACCCCGACTTACGCGATTTTCGTCGGTCCCACCTATCGTGTAACTTCGGGGTATTACTGTATATCATTATTTTTAATTCAATGTCCTACTGCCTTGATAAGTAAACAAATATTTAATACAAAAATCGGATTGTAAAATAATAATAGTATTGTATATAGTTTTGAAAATTAAATAATTTATTGCAGGGGGCGCCAGATCAGTTTCTGCACAAAGGCTTCTCAAATATCAGCGCCGGCACTGCCTGATATCAAAACCATCTCTTCAATGGCATAAGCTACATATTGTATATCATAAAAATTATTAAATAGTACTATTATTATTATTATATTGGGATATGTCGATGTGAGCACGGAATAACTCCGGACCAAAAGTGTTACGTCGGACAAGAGTCAAGACATAGCTACTTCAGATGTTTTAGTTGTGTATTAACTAACTGTCAGGTCTGACTAACAGTAATTTCTTTCAATGCCATTTTTGTGTATGACTGTCCTCTTTTCAATAAGCATTTAAATTTTTCAAGAAATATGCGCACTTTACATTCATGTTTCGGCAGAATTAATGTATATAGACACAACAGATGGTCCCTTCTGGATAGAATCCAGACTCTAACGTGCATTCTACTCAAATACTGAATTTCGACCAAAAGTGGAAATAACGCGTTTTGGAAATAAGCTCCTCAATTTTGAATTTCTTATGCGATTTTGAACTTATTACAGAATGACGTCCGTTTAAAATTTCAGAAATTCTATAATTTGAAAATATGTATCGCGTAAATTCCGTTTTATTGATTTTAAAGTTTTTTAGCTTTATTTATCATAATCTTATGTAATCATTCCACATCATTTGTCCAGCCGCAAGATATCTCAAGAAAACATAATGACATATTCAAAATTTTAAGGGATCGTCCTTATTAGACAGATTGTCTTATGCTAATTTTGAAGATATATATGGTCCCATTGAAGGAATTTTGGCAACTCAAAGGTTTAAAAATTCTGAATGTGAAGCATTTTTTCGCATGAATGGTATTGCATTTGTTTGAAAGACTTTTTAAAATATATATAATGATTTTTTTTATTTACTGAATTGTTCTGGTTTACAAATTAAATTTTCTTTTTTTAATGATTGCAATTTTAAATATATTTATATATTGTAGACGTACGTTTAATAGATAATCAAGTATATTTGTTTCTTTAAATGATTTTGTTTAAAGTTTTAATGTTATTAGTTTAGTTGGTATCATTAATTTAACATTGTGTATTATCAGCTTTAATTTGTTATAGATCTATCAAACGGCAAATAATTACAAATTGCGAACAAAAAAATTATTTATAAAAGTTTCCTTTATCCAATTTGAAATATTAAAAATTCTGCCACGTTTCATGCACTTAAGAACTTGGAATATTGACATTCACTCTTTAATTTACTGACATTAAATTTGAAAGTACTATGTTTAACTGTCACAAATTAAATTCGCAGTAGTAATTTGTAAACAGGAACAAGTAAAATTGAAGGTGATGTTTACTGTCGCAGAAAATTATTATATTTAACGTTGCAAATAAATTCTACCGACGTTTAAAATAATTACTATTAGATCTAAATATGTATTCTAATAAATGAATTATTAATGATGATACAGCAAATATTTAAAACGTTTTGACCTTTAGTAATAAATGGAAATATGCAAACATTACGGATAAAAAATTTTTGAAAGAAAATTTTTAAAACATTCCATTAAATGGATCTTATAAATTTTTTTTATTTACTACTACGACACACAACTCTACTGCTTTATAAGTTTGAATGGAAAATGTAGTCCATTACTATGTTAGTAATAAGTGAAAACATCAAGAACTTCATTATTTTTTTTTTTAATCAAAAATTTTTGGAATATGTGCAAGAGATCATTTTATAGTGATAAATATAATCAATCATTTTATATTAGTCGATCTTGTTGCTTTTGAGCATTTAAAACAAATATGCACGTAAGAATTAAAATATCTTAATTATTACACGATGACGATGATGTGTTTTCATTAAAGGATTTTCGAATATTTAAGATAGAATTTTTCGTTTAAAAAATACATAGATAGGAATTTAAAAAGTTTGTGTTTATGGTAATCGAAAGATGCGTTTCGCATAAACATAAACGCAGCGAATTAGAGTAAAAGCATAGTAGAAGTATATACCATACACATCGGTGAACCGTGCAGCTGTATTATAATCAATATAAAGTGTAGCTGTTGGATCTTGAAAAAGTGATCCGTTTAGTTAGCTTATTATTTGGATAGAGATGTAAATGGGGCAAAACACAGCGTGAAATTACGCAAACATGCGAGATAATCCCGAAGGATTAAGCCCAATACGCTCTTTTTGCTTTTTTCCCCTGCAGAAGTCCAGAATATAACTTTTGGACAGTTTGCCCATTAAGAACCGCGGGTAGTCCGGGTCCAGTTTTTCTCTGACAACCGACTTAATTAGTTTAGCAGTAATCCCCGAGTTTTAATTGCTAATCTAAACACATACCTTTGCAGCAGCAGCGGGAGAAACATCAGCAGCAGTAGTGGACGTTGCGCCATCGACCGACAGTCTCGCGTCGCAGTGGGTCTCACTTTGCACTCACTAGATGGCGACACTCGGGGTCGGGTCGATGCCAATTACTCATTTCCGGAAGGGGAAAGGTGAAAAGGTCGTTACACCGGATCCGCGTTACAGTTAGGTCCGAGCGTCCTCGAATGGGTGAGCCAACTTCGGCATGCTCTGGCCGAGTTATCCGCGCCGAGAACCGACCAGTCCATGCATTCGGTTTTCCTAACACGCCATTCGAGCGGCCATTGGTTGGCCGATGACGTAAGAGTTTGCGCGCGCCCTCTACCTCACCTTCGTTGACCCTGGAACGATATAATTCAGACAGCCCTTATGGACAGCTCGACTGACGGTCATGTGTCGCCGCCTACTTTAAGCGTATCGTCGCATCACATGGATACGTCGTCTATAGTTTACGTCACAAGACAGTGCTACTAAATCCGGCATGGTTGTCAGTCCTCCCGAAAAGACCCATGAGGTGATTCCCGATCCCAATTCGCCTGCGGGCTTACAAACCAGGATCCACGATGCCACTAGCGAGGTAGGACAACCTCTGTTATCCGCCACACGTGTTTTTTTTAATAAGTATAGCCTCAATCGATAGGTTGGGTATCTGTTGAATGTCGCACCGGTCCTCGGCCGGAAAGTGTCATTGTCGGGGGCATCCTATACGCGACTTCCTATGTGTTTTTCCTCTTCCTCATTCGATAGGAACTTAAAATCCACGAAGAATATCTGTCTGTTACGCGTTGACAGTGTAAACCGACGACGTGCGACGCGTTGGCATTCTTTAACAATACTATGGTTTCGTAGGTTTCGATGCCGCCAGTTGAATACCGAACAGGTAGTTTGGCAGGCTTCCAATATGTTATCTACGTACAATAACACTTAGTATACGTCCCACTCACGAAAATATCGAAAATTAAACCTCGTTTTGTGTTTTTGCGTAGTGCGTTTGACATTACGAAACTCTGGAGGCGCACTTTAATCGAATCCAAACGTCAAATATTCGGCTATTAAACTGTGTTAAACCACGATTTGCCGTGCGACGTTTATCTGGATGAACGTGCACTCATAAACGCCATACTATCTGATTGATGCCCATATTTTGGACCGATAGTGAAATTTAACTAGTTTTAAGGGAAATTTATAAGGAGATAAGACTGTTATGCGAAAATTGGATTGCTAAAACACCATTTTTACTGCCTGAAACAACAGTAATAATGTTTTAGCCTTTTCTGATTGTTACGGAAAATATTGAATTTTCAAAAATTATTTTGTCGTCGTTATTTAAAGAAATAACGACAAGAAAATACAATTTAATGCTGTAAAAAATTAGAAAAATGTAGAAAGTTAAAAAAAGAATAATTTTTAATGATTAACTATTTTATTCAGTAAGTAATTGATTGATATTAATCTTTTATAATATCCGAATTAAAGATTAAATATTACTTTGTTTTTTTTCCCTCTCTTATAGTCTCTGGAGAGCACCCGGCGTATGCTACATCTTTGCGAAGAGGTTAGTGTTTTGTTTTATTATAATTTTCTTCGGTAAACTGTAGATAATTATCGGTGCCAAACTGGCCTAAATTGTTATGAATTGGCCATTACATATGGAAGTTTTAGTTTTGTAACGTTTTCGTTTCCTCCCATACGCTGCTCAGAGTAAGGATGCTGGCATTCGTACCTTGGTTGCTTTGGATGAACAAGGAGGTAAGCAAAAATTATCACACATCTCCACCCAGTTATATTTACTTCGGTTAAATCTTGGGAGATGTCTGGATGAATTCGGATGTTGAGGATTTATTACGCATTCCTTATTTGTTTTATCAGCGACATTAATTTTATTTGGTTTGCTTTTGTCATTTGTTTTTCTTTCCCCTTTTTTTATTTAGAGCCAAGATGTAGGAGCAAAAACGCTGGTTATTTTGGACGAACAAGGGGGTAAGCTGAATGTTGGGATTTTTTTTTTTTTTCTGGGATATGCTTTTCTTACTGTCTCTCTACTTAACTACACGATCATCCATTCACCTCTGAACTTACCAATTCTTATAATTATCTTTTTTGTGAAATTTTCATTCTTAAATGGTTACACGAATCGATAAACATTTTTCAGAACAACTGGACAGAATCGAGGAGAACATGGATAAGATAAATGCAGACATGAAGGAAGCAGAAAAGAACTTAACGGGGATGGAAAAATGTTGCGGACTCTGCGTGTGTCCTTGTCAGAAGTAAGTAAACGATAAAAGTGATAAATATCTGGGATTCTATTGTCACCTAATAGGATTTTCGTAACACCGAGTGGCCCTTAAAGACTGTTTATCAGTGATGAGTTTCAAAAATTGTTTTTCTGTCGACAGAGGAAAGGAGTTTAAAGAAGATGCAAGTACATGGAAATCTAGCGAAGACGGAAAAGTTATCAATAGCCAGCCAGCTCGAATGATGGACGAGCGTAACGGAGCAGGGCCGATGGGAGGATACATAGCCAAGTAGGTGGATAACACGAAGCGTTGTAAGTATAGGAAAGATCTTCCATTCAAAATTGATGTTTCTGTCTTTTAAGAATTACGAACGACGCTCGCGAAGAAGAGATGGAAGAGAATATGCAACAGGTGAATACTATGATCGGTAATCTTCGGAACATGGCTATTGATATGGGAAGCGAGATCGAATCACAGAATCAACAGTTAAATAGGGTCAATCAAAAGGTGAGCTAAAACTTCTTCCTTCCCTGTAACCATCCGATTTTCACAAAACGGGCAGTGCGTAACTAAAACGAATTTTGCTATCCGTAGGCCACATCCAACGAGTCCAGGATCATGGCTGCCAACCAGAGGGCCACCAAACTGTTGAAAGATTGAAGTTTCCCATTTAGGATGGATACCTCCTATTTCGTTGACACTCCTCGATCGTTTTTGTGGATTGAAAGTTTTCCAAAACCCCCTCGGACGAAGAAAACACCTCTACATTGTATCTTCCCGTTTCTTGTATCCATGTACTTATTTCAAAACCCAATCCTCGCTCCCGGAGGTCACAACCTCATCCCATTCAACTAAGTATCGATGTACAAAAACAAAACCAAAAAAATGCGGGAAAAGCTCGACATTCCATATTTTTCTTCTGGCTTTTTGCTCAGCTGGAGATGTTTGTTGCGTAACCGCGATGTTGTACTTATTTAAAAAATAAAAAATACGGGATAAGCTGGGAAATTTTGTTATTCCCTCATTATACACAGGACATGGTGCTACGGAACCTTTCTCGGACGTCGGCTGCTCTATCATCAGATGGAGTAGACTACGTCTCAAGGAAGGTCCCCGTCTTAGTATGTTGTTCACTAGTGCATCAAAAACAAAAAGAAATTATATATACACACAGTATATACATATATATTATATTATATATATCTTTGTAAATAGTCCTTCCCTTCAATATGCATGTACTGTAAGTGGTTGAATATTTTTCTGTCGCTTTCTGATGTTTAGTTTAAACAAGAAAAAAATTATTTTGTGCTGATTGTTTTTGAAGTAAAGCTCACCCAGTTTTGGGGTTCTTAAAAGTTTTGTATAGATTGTGAATAAATGGAGACTGCAATATATATTCGTGGTCCGAGTTAACATGACGTTCTTTTCCATCAATCAAACACGTGAAAATCGTTCCTTTCCCGTTTTGGAATCTTAAAATGGGTCGTCGTTTGCGAGTTTTCAACAACTGTGCACGCGAAATGAGATTTTGGGCGGGTCAGAGAGAACCAAAATAAAGGTAATTAAGTAAATACGAATTCGACCATCTGTTCGATACCAGAATCGATTCTGTTTTTGCAAGTGGCACGTGAAGATTGGATCCGTTGTAGCGTTTATTTTTCAACGTACAAAGAATCTTAACATCGTATAACGTAAAGGCTCTCTCACATCCTGGACAACAGCCAAATATAATGATTCTTCGAAAGGAACGATAGAGTTGAATGTCCGTTTCGATTAGGTTGTATCGTGTTTCCGATATAATGTTATTTACCAGTTAACTTCATCTCTGACAGATTTTCTAATCTCGATGATTAGTCTAACCAGCGTTTTTGTCAGTCCTCAGTGTAGTTGGTCATACAATTCTTTGGCTTCAGTTAATAAGTAAAGACGTCGTCTCTAAGAATCGATGCTAAATATACTTCGATTTAAGAATTTAACACTGAAAACTCTCGATCGAAAGGCATTTTGAAATTTAAATATGGAAATAACGGTCGCGGTGACATTTCCGCCAATGGCCACGTGGCAAAGGAAAAAAAAAAATAATCAGTTGGGAAATCGAAAACTTCGCTTAAAAAATTGCAATTTGGGCCACATGCTAAAAGATTTAATATTTCTGAAAATTTTAAATTCTCTCGAATTAGATAATTGGTTTTAAAATATTTAAACTGTTTTCTATTGGTTAAAAAATGAATCCAATAAGCGTCCGGCAAACTTTTAACGTGAACGGTATTTTCCTGCGGTTTTTTATTTTTATTTTTTAAATTAGATGGGAAGCATGAGAAGAATCCTGATCGGTTCGTTTACCTTATTTGCCAATACTGTACTATTTATAAATCAGCCAAGAATAATTTAATTACGATGCTAGGATATATGTTTAAAACCTTTAATTTCGTTTGTGTATTTAAACGAGTTTTATCAGCTTAAACGAACAGATGCGGCGAATGACACGATCGGAAAAAGAATTTATGCACTATTCCCTCAGGTGGAGTAGAAAATTCGTCCGATCTATATTTATATTTTTATTATTTTTGCTTTTTAGAAATTAGGGAGCTTTGTCGGACCAGCGAAGCCAGAATAAATATTAATTTTTGAAAGAGGAGAAGACCTTCAAGTGGTAATTACTGATCGAATCGAACGGCAGAAGGATTGTGTACTCGTTTAACTCTTTCAGTGGGGAGAAAATAAATTGTTTTTATGTCCACTCCGCCTTTATGTCATATTATATGCGGAGTTTCCATATTGACAGTGTACGCATATTTAAAATTTGTTAGACGTAAGCACTTTATAAAGAAGTAACTGCTTGTAGAAGTACACACAGTTTAAATGTAGTTTATACGGGTTACTAGCAAAATTTAGCCTGTAAATGGGAAATAAGTGATCTATGGTGGTTAAGAAACCTTAAAAGGCATATATATGCGGATATAAACATTTTCTATATACGGATATATCGTCCATAATTAAGTGAACCATCGAATTTTGATAATCATGGAGTGTTTCGGGTGATGCCGACCTGTTGAAGTAGAATTGAATAAATAGAAATTGGAGAAATTCGTGCCAAAAGAGGAAAACTTAAATTGTTAATCTCTATAAGGAAAATAAAATTGCCATTTTGAAATGCCCATTAATGGAGATTTCATCGAGTAACAAGATTTGATTGATCGACAGGCACGACTACGATTACGAAATAGTGGAGTCTAGGAATAGAAGGAAAATGGGGCTTTATATTCTGGCCTAACTTTTAAAACCCGATTAGAAGACGTTGCACCCTATTAATTGATGGATAATGAGTGTCTAGAACGTGTCTTTCCCACCAGACAATGCCACCGTTTTCTTTTATTCTATCGATTTGAGGAAAGGTTTCTGTTAACGGGGTTTATGCGGCTCGAAAATTATTGGTCGGAAAGGGCTGTTTCTATACTGTACTCCACCACCAATGACGTGTTTTAAATCCTGTTTACTTGCAAAATCGATGCGCGTAAATCACTCTGTCAGTATTAATTTGAAAAAGTCGATGGTTGAGAAAATAAAAAAAGCTAGCAGGTCTTTAAAGGTCACTCTGATAAGGTGTCGTAGTCGTGGAAAAAGGTGTCTTTTCGTCGTTTTAACACACCCAAACGTATAATAGGAAAAGAATTCCGTTCTCCAGATGGTTTCCGAATTAGTCGGTTGGAAATCGATCCGGAATTTTATATACCGTCTGGTAAATGCGCAAAAATACATTTGTATAGCGGTAAACCACAATAAATATGCATTTCAGCGCCTTTAATTAAGAAGGAAAATTTTAAAGACGGATAGATAGTTTACAGTCTTTGTTACTTAACTGAATTCTTTTTTTCTTGATTGTTGGTGCTCGGAAAATCATTTTTTGCGTGTTACCTTTAAAAAAAAAAATTGAGTTTAATTTCGACTAGTTTAATAATAAAGATGTCTGCTCGAAAATTGAATTTCGTTGCATAAATTTAACCGAAACGTGGAAAATAGGATTTTCGCTCGATTTTCTTGTAAATTTTAAATCTTGTCTTATCAGTTGGTAACGCGGTCCTGGGGATTTAGATGTGCGTTTGGCAAAGTATTCGTAAACTTAACGGAAAATACAGGAAATGGGGTTTTAGAACTTAAATTGGTCCGCAGCAGATGTAACCTTTTTTTTTAAAAAAAAGTAGCCGGAATAAATGTTGCAACTTTCTAGTTAGGATCGATTGGAGTCGGCAGATGTTGAGTCCTGTGCCCTTTACGCTCGGATGGATGGTGATGTCAATACTGAGCATGGAATACACGCCGGATTGAACCCAACTCTGTATTCGTCAAAATTTATATTTGTCTTGGGAATGAGATCCGGTAATCTTATTCTTCACCACATTCGACTGTCTCCTCATTTCCAACGTGTCGCAAGTTCGATCGCTAACCAAATTTCGGAGCCGCAACCTTCCAAATTTCGTGTAAAAAATGCCGAAATTCGTCCAATATGTTGTCACATTTTTAGTTTGAAATCCTCTAGCATGTGATGTTCTTCTGTATAAATAAATAAAACTCGATTGGCATCAGAGAAGAAACGTCATGTCGCGGAAATGTCACTCTAAAAATGGAACTGAGGGGGGAAAATAGTTTTCACGTCTACGCGTATTTATTTGAATTTGTCGACCAACTGACACGTGTCTGAAGATTTAACGAGATCCTCACCAAATCTAAATTCGGAATTCGTTACGATGGATGGAAAGATAGATGCCAATTCTTCCGTGCAAATATTTACTTCTCGCCTGGATTGGTAACCATTTCCAAAATGGAGATTTCCACTCGACTTTTAGAAGTTTATTTTGGCTGGGTAAAGACCGTTTAAATTAGAAACCGTGAAAGGTTTTGCAAAACAGAAATGTCGCTTAATTCTGGTTATTAATTAATGGGACAGATCGTTTGCAGGAGGAATAAAACTCGCGCAAAATTTTCTACGTGTGTTCGCATTGCTAACTCATTCTCTAGTTTCAAAAACGCAAAATTTTCATTTTGAGTGAGAAGTAAGAAAACGCCTCCCTTATCAATTTATAGAGATTGCCGTGGGACCGATTGATTGTTCTTCTCAAAATTGGATTCCGTAAAAATAGAAGTCATCCATAAAATATACTGGAGTAGCGTGCACTCCATTAACGTCAGCGTTGGCTACATATTTGTCTTACTGAGTGTAGAAGTTCTCTTTGCTTATTAATAAAGCCAAAATCCTTAATACAAAAAACTGGAGAAGTTTTAAAACCTCGATTGAGTTAACTGCTAAAAATATGTTTTATCTTTCAGGCATGTGTTGGCCAAACATCTGTACAAGTTTAGTTTTCCACTTCTCTTAAATTTTGCTCAGTGCAATTTGTTCAATGGTTTCTTGCATCTCAAATTGCATTAAAATGCGGCTTTCCATCCGCTTGCTACATTATCTCGTAGAAAAAGCGTTAGTTTTGGATAAAAGCCGAACCGATGTCTTGGATTGAGTTTTACCGAAAGTTTTTACAAGAAAAAAAAGCTCGACTAAAAAAAAAAAAAGGCTGGAAATTGATTTTAAGAATAAATTTCTTCTTCGTACCAAGTCATAAAACGTTAAACCGACTAAGAAAAATCGAAAAAAGTCTATACTTCAACGTTTATAATTAGAAAACGCAATGTTTCTTCCCCTTTTGAGAAAACGTGAAAAGATTACAATGTCATATTATCCCGGTTTAGAGACATAATTAGAAGAGTTATGTACTATCTTCTATAGTTGGTCTTTAGCGAGAAATCCCCCAGAAACCCGATAGAATACCAGATAACACACTCCATATATATGTAAATTCCCCGAATACTCCGAAGTAAACATTACTCCGTACAACCGCAATTTGTTTACATGGCCTCGATAAAGAAGAAGAAGAAAAAAATTTATGTAAATCCTGATGATATGATCGTGTTCGCTTCGGCTTTTCTCTTTGAAAATTACTAAAAATTTATCCAAAAAACTTCAGACGAAAATAAGATTATTAGCGAAGAGCGGAAGAATTTTAAGAGCACTGGCGCTTTGTAGATCGAACTTTCGAGGCTTCAACTCGTGTTTAGATTGGATAACGCTGTGTTAAGACGAAACAAAAAAATTAATTTTTGTAGATTTTTCAAATTAACACAAAAGGGAGTTTCGCTTTGTCGAGTAAGCAATTTGGCAGTTCCTCGACCGTAAAATTGAATTATGCGGTCAACACGTAAAAAAATTGAAAAGTTTTTTTCCCAACTTATCGATTATGCTAATCTTTCGTTTCATAATATTAACAGTTTGGGAGGAACAGATTTATTTGAAGAAACTGTGAGGAACACCAGCGTGTTGCTTGGTGAACTATCGTCATTTGTCAACGTAAGATTTATGGACTTCGAACATACTTGTCGTAAATTTTGCCCACGATACAGACGACGACGAACGAGAGAGAATGCACCCTTTATCGCTTTTTTTTAGTAATTTTCGATTGAATGTTATCCGCTGCAATTCTGTGCCAACTGAAAATGTCCGGAATAAAATTTTTTTTTTTTTTTCGATAAAAGACGAAAGAGAATTTTTATTTTCCTATTACAGGAAGGGATTTATCTGCAAATTAAAAGTTACGAAAGATAAATTCCGGAAAATTCCCAGATGGAAAACGTTAATTACACTAAGTAATATTAGAATTAATTTTTTTTTTTCTTCTTTCCGAATTCGTTTGGGAAACGATTAAATACAGGATCGATATATGTTTTTATATATATAAATTTTCCGTTTTAATAATAATAATAATAATAAAATTTCATCTCTCCACTCCGTAATCGCATTAATTTCGGATTCGTTTCTTTCGTGGAACAAAGAAAAAAAAAAGAGCGGAAACGAATGGAAAGTTAGAGAATCGAGAAGAATAATCAAATATCTAGTCAGAACAAATTTAAAAAGAAAGAAAAAAAAATGAGGAATAGATAATTTAAGAAGTAGCATAAGATGATGCTCCACGTTTTATCCGCATTAAATCACATGGAGGAGTAGAGAACGACTAGCCACGCAGTAAATAAACTAGAATTGCAATGAGTAAGGCGAGTGCACTTCACTGATCATAATAAAGAATGCCAACCCTTTTGGTTAATTTATTAGCAAATAAGGCCAACATCTCGATAGCTGTTAAATTTAGCGCAAAATCTACTTAAATAAAGCGAAATATTGACTAATTCAGTCTCCTTCCTGCTTAACTTTTAATGAAGCTTTTACTGTAACAGTTGGAGCCTACCTAGTCACTCTTAATTTAACTAATTACTAGTTTCGATAGAATTTCGGCCGTTTCTCTAATCTAGTGTACGATAAAGTAAGTGGAAACTTAGCCAATACTCTATCCCAAACATTAATGGCGTAACGTGTTTTATCTTTTTGACCACATCATCGAATCATCTCGCAAGATTTTAGTTCTTGTCTAATAAATCTTGCGAGATGGTGCGAACTAAATTTCTTTTCTGTGTGATATATGATGCTCCGAAAACAAACGAGAATCAGTGCCAGTTATAACGTTTAACAAATACAATATATATATATATAAGATTATTCCCCAAGGAATACCAGCCACCATAAAGCGGAAAATCTAGTACCAGTTACAACGTTTAACAAATACAATATATATATATAAGATTATTCCCCAAGGAATACCAGCCACCATAAAGCGGAAAATCTAGTAAATTTAGTATCGATTTAATCGTAATTTCTTCGATATTTGGCGATTGTTTACGGATAATTTGTTTCGTTAGCATTACGTCTAAAGACTGATCGCATATTTTTAGAAAAATAATAAATGTTTTCAGTAAATATTTATCGTTTTCGGTTGGGAAAAGTGCCAGTGCTGTTATAACTAAGTTCGTATTGTTTCTATTCAAAAAATCCGTTCTTCGTTTTTGAAATTTTAATAGGCAATTTATCGAATAGTAGAAGAAAAAAAAAAGATGACAAGAAATAAATGTTGTGACAACGTGTCGTAGTGACTTTTCTCCAAAATAATTGTTGGAAATAGTACTCACAGTCAGTCGGGATTGCGAGGAGGAATAATGTTGTCATTCTAATTCGTAGACGTCTCATTTTTTCTGCCAAAATTTTCATTCACTAATTTTGAGGATCCAAAATTTGGTGGGAAAAAATTAATGATAATCAGTTAAGATACGATATTTTTTTTTTATGTCGAGGTAGATACACTCAGCCCTCGATTTACGCGGTAGATACGTTCCTGGAAAAATCGTGCAAACCGAAACCGTGTAAAACGAAACGCAGAATTCATACAAAATAGAAGGATATGTTCAATTAAACTGTAAACCGTGTAAATCGATCTAAAGAAAATAATGAAAAGTCGAGAATATGTTCTTTATAACCGTGTAAAATGAGATAAGGATTAAAGGAAAAAAAAAGTCATTTAAAAACCGTGTAAAAGCGAAACTGTGTAAATTGAATGCCGTGCAAATCGAGAGCTAGGTGTATTGTAATTTAACTTCTGTTGTTTGAGTAACTTCCATGAAATTCTACTGAATTTTTGAGATATACCAGTTGGCGTTTTCCGGCGAAGTTTATCGTTTTTAAATTTATTGGTTTCAGTAAAAAAAATGTAAAGAAATAATAGTGATGTAGAATAATTAACCAGATGTAGAAATTTGTTGGTCGTTTCCAGATGTTGTCATAATAAACTTTCTTACAAGTTAGTAGTTTTTTGTGTACGCGTAGAAAACAGAGTTAAGAGTAAAGAGAAAAATAAAGATAAATTCTTTAACATTTATGTCCAGTTTGTAAAAAAATAATAATAATAAAAATAACGAGGGAATAGATAAATGCCAACTGCAAAGCTGATTTTTTTCTTCAGTTAAACAGCGGAAGTTAATTTGTTACGGAGAAGCAATTAGTGTGTGGAATAATAAAAATAACGAGGGAATAGATAAATGCCAACTGCAAAGCTGGTTTTTTTCTTCAGTTAAACAGCGGAAGTTAATTTGTTACGGAGAAGCAATTAGTGTGTGGCTTCAAACAACTTGTTTAAAGATATATTCTGACGCATCAAATTCCTCGAATTCATTTCTGTTCGTGAAAATTAACGTGATGAAATGCAAAATTTGTAACAAACAGCGATTAGGATCAATAGAAAATGGATGAGATAAGTGAATGGTACATAAATGATTGCAGATTCTCTGACATTTAGGTTATGTAGCCAACCACTGGTGGTAGAGATTTTGGATGTTGGTAAATCAAAGTTTAATTTTCCTCTGGTATAACGATGTCAGACACTAACCATTCTACCAGAAAAAATAAAGGAGTCACACTTCTGGTGTTTTTTCTAAGTTCTCCAGGGTACGATCTACTATAACGAGTCGAGGTGCAGTTTAGTTGGTGAAATTTAGAAAAAACACCAGAAGTGTGACTCCAAGTTCTCCAGGGTACGATCTACTATAACGAGTCGAGGTGCAGTTTAGTTGGTGAAATTTCGGATTGTTCCAGAAGTTATAAATCTTTCTATTCGGCCAATTCGTACTTTTGTGCCAACTTTTAAAGTTCTGGACAAGAGACGATGACATTAAAAAAAAAAAAAAATTGCCAGAATGCCCTCTCCAATCAGATAGAATGCCGAGTAATTTCTTCATAGCTTAAACCGCTTGTGCGATATTTTAAATTTTCAAAATCGACTTCAGAACTTGGAGACGTTAAACATTAATCTCCGACACAGTAATTCACGTTGGAGTAGGAAGAGTAACGATACACAGTCTACTCGAGTTTGAGCAAAAATAAAAAGATGAAAAGAGTTGGCCGAATGCCACAAATAATAAGAGAGTAATTTGAGATACAGCAACCTCCGCCCCCGACTTGTAACAACAAATCTAATAAAGAATCTTTTCGATATTATCGTTTCGGCTGTACCGTTTTAATTACATTTACTATTGCAGTACTTCCGCTTACAAGTATTCATCTAAAGAAAGATAAAAATAATTCGATTGCTTATGTTTAAAAATATTTTCTTCTCATTTTTCTCTTGTTACATGGTTAAAATTAGTTCGCCTATTATGCATATTCACCAGGATGAGCCGGTTGCATCCCATTGCATAAATATGCATAACGACTATAGTAAGAATTGCATTTATCATAAAATTTCTCATCTATGCACAAGTTCGAGAGAGAAAATTGATTAAAAGATCGCTACACTAAATACTAACCTTTATACTACTGGTAGTGCTCAGAAAAAAACCGTCCTTGTCACTGCCGAAAATCTTATTGCAGTCTCAATTTTTTTTCTTACAATATGACTTTTCTACGCGTGGAGAGAGAGCTTTAATATACTTCCACATAAACTATAAACTCAGCACGTCGAGTGCATAAACGCATCAGCAGTTAGCCACTTCCTGAACTGTGTGGCACCATTTAATTTTTCGTACATTTTCCTCATCAAAACAAATTTTTTTTTTACAGATTTGGTCTGTTGCTAACGCAAATTTTCTCAGTTGTAATTTTAGACGGAGAGTCTCCTCTGAGAAATTTTCCTATTTTTATTTTTTCCTTTCGGCGAAAATAGCGGAAGCGGAGGAGAAAGTTGATCCTGACCTTTTTAAAAATTCGAAATGATAATGGAATAGAATAAAACGCGCGTAACCGGAAATTCTCCGTTTAGGTTAGTGTGCAAAATCGATGAAAGGTCGACTGGAGGTCAAAGTCGAGCCGGAAAAGGTCAGACAGTCTCAATTTTTCCCGTCTTTAATTGAATATCTATATATATATATTTTTTTATATATATTCCCCTTCTTCCGCGGTCGGTCGGCATTTCCAGTTTTATTACACATTCCAGAGTTTATACTACATCGTAAACGTTATCTTATCTAGATAGTTGTTTAGGTAGATCGCCCGGCTGTTAACTAGATTATAATAAACGACCGAGTTACATAAACATCAATTATTTAGATAATTACGCATTACATTACCTAGATAAATACGTCAGAGAGTGGTTTTTTTTCGGACCTTACGAGATATTTCCCACGGTTTTTTTGGTAATTATCCAAATTATTTTCTGTGGTAATCGTAAATTCGAATCGATTATCTATATATCTCATAGTTTTATATACTGTACATACAATTTTTGTTTATACTGTGTATATATATATATATATATATATAATCTTCTGAAATTGGACTCCATGCTGTTTGAATAAATCGATAATGGTTTAAAATAAATTACATATTCTGCGAGAATTTAATCGAATTAAATAATTAGATAATGTGCTGGTGTTTAGATATTCTGTTAAATTACCAGGATGAATATATTGCAGGATTTAAACTCGAGTTTATTATCCAGAAAGATGATAAAATCGAGCTCTGACGAAGATATTCTCACGCTCCTAGAGACGTAAACAGTTTTTTTTTTTTTTTTTTTTTTTCGTTTATAAAACAGAGTATCTAAGATAAAATATAAAAAGAAAAAAGATTTTTCTCTTCATCTAAAAGATTTAGAAACATCATCACCGAAAATGTATTTTGTAAAATTGCAGATGGAGATGAGTTATCAGATGCTACAATGGTTTTTTTTATATATCGTAATGGACATTTTACCGAAAAGGTCTTATTCGCGATTTTATTTTCGGAAGAGGAAATCAAAATAATGGAAGTTTCTCGGAAATGTTTTCCAAGTTATTTCCATCATTATGACTTTGCGTTAAGTCTTGTTTATTTATGTTTTCTAAAAAGCCACGTTTTTAATTTCTCATCATTCTCGGAACTAATAATAAAAAAAATTAAAAAAAAATTTTTTTTGTGTGTTTTTCTTCCCCCCTCTGCTATTTTCGAAGTCGTAAAAACGTTCTAGAACGGTTTATTCAGTTGGTAATCAATCAATGTTTTTGTATTTTTCTGTCCCTTTACAGTAAAACACGAATATCTCAAAACAGAAGGAACTATTTTCTCTCTTTCTAATAACTTTCCGTCTGGTTCTGCCTCTTCGACTGTAGATAATTTTAGGATTATCGTGAGCACGTATTAGATTCTGACGTGTACGATAAACATTTATCGTACGTTTCTAGAGAATAAGATGCTTCCGAACCTCTCTTACATCACGGCACACTTAGGTGAGGATAACGTTTATATGGCACATTTTTTAGGTGCAAGTTTCAGTCACATCCAGCAGCGTATATGCTAACTGTACGAATTTAAATTGCATATCTGTGAATATTTAAAATTCACTCTAATTCTTTTATGCATTATTTCATGTTAAACCTAAATTTTTCAAATATTTTCATTAATTTATTGCAGTTTCTTTTCGCGGCACACCCACACACGCCATGGCACACCTGTTGGGAAGCACTAAGTTTGTAAATAATGGCGTATGGTTCGGAGGAAGATTCGCACTGGCATCGAGCAACTAATACGAAAAAAAAAAATTTATTTTTTACTTAAGAAAACCCGCATAATGACCAGGCATGATTCATTTTACGTTGCTATAGCGATGCGCCATCCGCATTTGCCCATATTGACCCGGGTTACTTCTATTTTAAGCATTTATATCGGTGTCGTCGGTACGTAGCCAATCGGATAGCTTGTAAGAAATTCAAAAAAAAAGAAGAAAAAGAAAAATCATCTAAGGCTACAACACCGCTAAACAATTTAATTATTTCTGTTTTGACGAAAATATGGCTCTGAAAAATTACTGTTTTTGTAACTTTTTTTCCCCCCTCGTTCCTTTAAATTAAGAAAACACCGACCGAGCGCATTTGCATATCTTCCTTTCTTTGTTTTTTCAATCGAACACAGAATTCTATTAGAACAATCTCCTGTTTAAAAATTTTAATTTTTTTTTTACTCGAAGTGTTAAATGTATTCAATCAGATTAAGTATCAGTTAAAAGTAGGAAATTAATTAAACTTTTGCATTCATTTGCTACTTCCTTTCTTTAAAAATTCTGTCGGGATTTTCTCGATTTTTAAAACGAATTTCATTGCCTAATTAGCACATCCTCTCTCTCTCTAATTAGGTGAGAGAGACGAAGAAGATTGTGTATTATATATTAATACCGATAGTTATTAACTCGAACGTCTCGATAGGATACGTGATCACTATTATCTTCTTTCATGGTGTTTCTGTTAACCATGACACGCACTCGTTATGATTTCGTAGAGATGAACGAACTTAGATAGATAGATCCCTTTTTATCCTCTTGGCATTAAAATTTGCAAAGGTTACTGCACCCCACTCTCAATCGTTTACTACCCTTCAAAAATTGCAAAATTTAGCATTGGTTTGCTAGAAAATCGTAAGTAATTTCGCTTATATTTAAAGTCGCTATTAGAAGTCACCTTTCGCATCTTCGACTCACCTAATCACGCAGTAACGCCACTTAAACGCACTTAAAATTTGTAAATTTAAACATGTTTTGACTTTTGGGAACACTTAAGAGCGCGGAAATAGCAGAAAAGTAATTTTCTGCTCGAAAATACGCAAGTAGTTAAATAAAGATTTAAAGGAACTTCATCGTCGAATGTTGGTACGATATGAACAATAGATTTCCTTGAATAAAAGGTAGCAAATAATAAATATTTCAATATATATATATTAAAGTTCGATACGAAAAATATATCGAACAAAGCAGAAAATGCAAATTTTAATTCCATTCCTTTGACGTGTTTTCGCATAATGGAATTCAATTATTTACGAAAATTCCCGATAAAAATTTAATAATTCCAGAAGTTATTTAAATATTTAATGTTTACGGTTTAAAAATGTGATTTGTTAACTGTAGATTTCGACAAATATTTTTATATAAAACTTAAAAATTTTAAGAGTAAAATCGTTAACGCGTCCAACTTGTCTTTCCGACGATAAAACTTTTATTAACAAGTTAATTACCGGCAATTTTCGAATAATTAAACACGTCAAAAATTCTATTCCCTTTCGTGATTTAGAACATTACGAAATTTTTAAAAATATTTCTGCATGGGAAATGCGGAGCGTTGTCACGAATAAGGTGGTGAACGTGATTTTTATCTACCGTTAACAGAAATAATGAGAATTTATCAAAATTGTGATAACACGCTACTATCTAGATAGAGATATATATATTCAGAGAATTTAATAAAATTGTTTTTCTTACTGCAGAAAGAAAGGAAAAAAAAAATTACTCCGTTAACTGATGATGATATCTCTTCAATCCCGTGGTATCTATATGGTAGATTTATGTCTTTGTTAATAAAATATTATGCGCTTCTTTCGGAATAATCCTAGCTGAAAATTTCATATTTTTTACGACGTTCAAAAGCTTTTTACAGTGCGAATATCGAATATAATATAATCTATTCTTTTGTGGAACTTTACAGTGAATTTTTCTGCCATGATAACATGTTTAAATATTTTGAATCTCTCGCAAATTTCTTATGCAAGATTCTTTGTAAAACGACATAGACATCATCAACTTAGTTGATGGCGAGACAGTGAAATGCTGCAGTCGTTCAATAGTAATTTTTGTTTGATTATTTTGTTTATGATGTATAAAATTTATGCATTTTATCATATGCCTATACAAAACGAGTTTGCAATCCAAAAACAAATACGAAAATTGTTTAGCGCGAAGCAATATGCAGCGATGTTTTATAGCAAATTTAACAGAATATATTCTCCGCTCTACGGTTAATAAATTAAAATTTACGATTCGGAATCTGAGTTATGAAATCATTTTTATTTTAAACTATTTCGGAAAGTTAAATAGAGTGTTTTGACTGAGTTTATAACGTCTCGGTACATTTCTGTCGCGTCGCTCGTTTGCGCGACGCGAAAGTGTTTCTTAACAAAAGTAGTATCCTGTAGCTGTTACCGAAAGCGAAAAAAAAATCTTTAGAAAGATGCATTCGATTCGAATTATCCAACCTAAATTTATTTTGCACTCAAATATTTAATGAAAGTAAAAATGTCAATTGGTGAAAATCTGTGCAAACACTGTAAAGCAGTCGGAAGCAAATCTTTAAAAATCGTTTCTATCAGAAACGCAAAACAAGCTTAGTTCTTTTCGGATGAAAGTTCCGAATTCTATAAGATTGGTAAAAAGAATGTTTACTCTTTTCGTTCGTTCTGACTACTGGGAATTAGAATATTTCGAGAATTTAACAAACTTTCATCGCAATATATTTTTTGATACGATCAACTTAGATAAAATAGAAAACACAAAATCTGTATTCTGACACGTTAAAGACGAAATTTTTTTGATACGTTAACGATCAACTTAGATAAAATAGAAAACACAAAATCTGTATTCTGACACGTTAAAGACGACTTGCAGATTAAATTCGTGTATGTCTAGATAGTGTCTAGCCGAACAGATAGAATTTTACTTTGGAGAATTCGGATTTATTATGACGATTTTTCTCTCTAACTCCAGTTAATGCCTATAAACAAGACGTTTAAAATATGATCAGTAAACTGAAATGGTGTAGGATAAATTACATTCCTAGTTCGTGACCAACTGACTTACAAATTTCTCAAGAAAATGTATAAACTTAATTAGATTTTGCGACTCAGTTCCCGGAGAGAACAAATCGATAAGCGGGTATATATATTATTGGAAACTATCCGAAATATCTTCCATCGACACGAATAATCAATTAAAGAAGCGGAATTATCAGATACTTCTGCATTTTGTGTCAGCCTCTCTTATTATGCAAGCATTTTAAAGTCACGCCGGCGTGTCCTTATCTATCTACTTCCTCTCTTCCAACTATTTTTTCTTCTTCTCTCTCGTTTTAAAGTTTTCTCGACATAATTATTTGCGTGATTTGTAGGAACATAAATAGACGTTAGCAGATTGCAGTTTGAACGCAACTTTTCCAATAATTTCTTTTGGTAAGAGTTTTAAAAATATTAAAGAAAAAAAAAATGTAAAAAAACTTCTCCATCGAATTATTTACTTCTCTTTTTAATGTTTCCAGAAAAGCATATACGGCATTATTAACAACACACTTAAGGAGTTTATACCACTCTTGATATATATGTAGTAATTATTATAGCCGACGTATTGATTTACTCGCCATAAACAATTTGCTAGTAGCGGATGCACACAAATCAAATCAAATATTCATTATCATAAATTTTAAACTCGTATTTAGGTATCAAATTTAGGTATACTTGCAACTAGTATATCGGTTAATTCGCGTTTTATTCCGATCTCTTGTTGCGCTCCGAATAAAACAAAAGAATCAAGAATAAAACGATGCATTTAGTAGCGATAAAATTCGATTTTATTTTTAAAAATGATTATAGTTTTTTTCCTGTTTGTTTTTACTATATAAACCAATAGTTCAGATGCTCTTGTAAAACAATGTTTTGATTTTTAGAGTACCAGCATTTCCGAGAAAATTTTATTTGTTGTAGATGATATCTCCAGAAAGATGCTTTTATAGTGACCGATTCTGAATGGAAAACATATTTTATTTTATTTTTTTTTCCAGTGTATATTCTTTCTTGTGATGCATTGAACGATTTTACAGCAGTTGTAACTTTTATGGCTACGAAATTTTGCTTGGTTTGGACAGTTTACTACCGAAATATGCTGACATTTGTTGTTCTTATTATGAAAACCCGTTATTGGAATAACTGTAGTTTAGAAAATTCTCCTAAGTTATCAGATTTGACAATGAAATTCTTATTATTTCTAAAGAAAATTGAATAGAATTGTTTATCGAATTGATAACTTTTGCCGATTTCCGTTTGATGAAAATCCGAAAGGATTTTCTTTGACGTTTGTTGATTCCATTACCCAGTTAAGCTTCACTTATATTAGTTTATGTTATAAAATTTATTCGATTTGTATGCCATCCGAATCCACGCACCAAATGGCTTAACTTTTGTACTTAGAATATTCTAAATAGTACAATTTCAGTTCTTTTTTCCTGACGCGAAAGTTTTTTTTTCGGAGCGACGCGACGCGCCGTCATAACTCGACACAGCGCCGAAACGACGAAAGCGATTTGATTTAATTGAAACTAAAAATAAATGATCCGATTACAGATTTAGTAAGATTTAAGGGTACAGATTTCGAACGGACAGGTTTACAAATTTTCTGTCGTTAGTAAAATGTAGAGGCGCGAAGAGGTATTGGAGCGCGCGCGTCGTTAAGAGAGGAATATAAATGGAATCATCATCAAAATCCTTTATTTGTTTGGATAATTATAACCGGAATTAATATATTCTAATTAAGATCTCGATACTACTGCATCACGCGTAATTTAGATGCTCGGTTCGATTTGATTTTAACAGGCAGTGTTAACAATAATAAGGAATTATTTAAATTTTAATTAAATAATTATAAAGAATATGTAAATGTAGATTTTGGAGAAAGATTAAATAACTCGAAGCTGAATAATTAATTCATAATTCGGATGAAATCCGCTACTTAGTAGAATTATGGTAATCGCGGAGATCGAAAAGAGTTGCAGAAATCGTCAATAGATGAATCGTCGTTTTCTCGCGTTTCTGTTTCTATTTTTAAAATTTTCTAACGTTTTCTGCTATAAAAATTGACACAAATTCTATAGATTATTGTTTTAGTTTTGGATGCAAGTTTAAATGGAAACTATTCACGTCCGTCTTGTAAACGGAATAATTACGCGGACAAGAATAGTTTTTAAGTTGTAAACAGACATATTGAAAAGCTGACATTATCCAAATATAGGAATATGCAGTTATACATGAAAATGTCAACAGGTTGCTGTGAAATGTTTGTGTAAGGAGACGCGGTAGATGCTATTCTCGGAATGCAATTCTATAATATTAAATAGGATACTGTAAAGCCTTTTGTCAAGAATCCAAAGCTTTCTTTCGGAAAGTATTGATAACATGTGACTGAGATAGGTTGTCTAATACCCTTCAAAAGAATTTTTTTGTCACAAAAGAATTCAAAATATTCCGTGGTAACTGGGATATTTCAAAGACTTTCAATAGGTTATCACTCCTACAGTGCCTGTTATTGTAACCTATAATTGACTGGCGATTGTAAACGTCTTTTGGAAACATTCTCTCTCTGGAATGTCGAATTCCATAAAAAGTTTTTTTTTTGTTTAATTTCCAGAACTAAATCGGAGTGAAAGCCATCGAGTTTGCGTATAATCTTACAGCCGGTTGGATTCATCAATAGGGAAAAGATGGCTTGTTTAATTTCCAGAACTAAATCAGAGTGAAAACCATCGAGTTTGCGTATAATCTTACAGCCGGTTGGATTCATCAATAGGGAAAAGATGGCGTCACGTTTGATCGATAACACGACGAGTAGCGTCACTTCATTCGATAAATATCTGTCTATCGATTTCTCGATGACAGTCTGGTAACTTATACCCCCGAGATTCGAAAGTGTTAATAAAGTGGTGTGATGTTACACCTCTTTAAGAGAGTTGGAAATATCAACAAACATTCGAGTAAACCAAGCGACGTCGCGACTATTTTTTTCTTTTTTAATGGTGGTTTATACGGTGGCGTTTAGCGACGCGACGCTCGCGTCCTTAAATTATCGGAAAATAGATAATATACAGAAAATTTTCGATCACATATTTGTTAATGTTTCGTCGCATAACGATCTAGTTAAGTTTATAAATAATCGATCGTTGTGACGTCGCCTTTTATCGATTAAATGCGCGACGCGATTATTTGCGATATGTCGCTCTGATCCTAGCGTGTTCCGAGAAGTCGCTTTGCGGATTAGTAGATATGCTAATTTTAGCAAATTCGTCATATCAGCTACGGCGGACACGCGCAGATTGCCAATAAAGTGCTTAAACAATACATACAATGTCTCGCAATTGCAGAGCGTGATTATCGAGTAACAATAGATCGCGGCGGAGCGTGCGACCCAGATTTTAGATATACAGTCGAAAAGAGACTATATTAGATATTAATAGTCTGGAGTGAATTCGATAGATGGCCGCAATTTACTTCCGGCTCGGAGGGAATTTACAAGCTATACTACGGAAGGAAATTTTTATTTCCGGATCGATTAGATGCGGGGCGTTACACCGCGCGCCGCGTGGCTGAGAAACTAAAGCAGCGTGAACTATTAAAGTTTGCGAGAAAGAAACGTGATGAAATTCAATCAAGCGAAATAATATTTATACGGATATATTGGCCATAGTTCGAAAATCGATTTTCAAAATCCTTCAATGTATTAAATTTGTTAGATGCGCGCTTCGACAACCGAAGATCAGAATTCTATTGCAATTATAAGGAAGTGTCGCATCGCGGCGAATCGATCAGCTTAGCGTCACGCTTCGTTTATCGCTTTACGTCAAATTAGCCAGATCGGCAAATTCTTGTTTAACGCTGGCTCTTATCGCAAATAGCCGTTTTGAACGCTCTTCGTTTGAATGAACCACTTCTAAGATGTTTGATCAATCGATGGAAACCCTACACTTTGACGGATGTTAAACAATGGGTCGCGTCACTCCACTAATGTGAGCGGCACGATAGACGTGGACGTCTCCATTCCGCACTCGAGTACCATTATTATATTAATATACCGGAACAATTAAACGACCGAGCTAAAATTCCGTTTGCGGAACATTTATAGCCAATAAGCGTAGGCGAATCGACAAACATGCGAGTGAAGGGACGACTTAAGAGTTTCGACCCCCTTTTGGACATAGACGATCCGATTGAATTCGATACGAGGACGAGAACAGCCGGGGGCCAAAACGTGATCGGAGTCAAAAATACAAGCCCTTTTATTCCGCACTATGCATTCTTAAGGAATCTCGGACAGGAAATGCGACCATTTGGAAAATTCGGAATTCCTTTCCGACGCAAACGGGGAGAGGTTTGGTGGTCTTAACAGGCACAGATTTTCTTTTGAACGACCTTTCTACGGCTCAGAGGATCGAGAATTGTACTTAGAGATGCGCCGTGACGGAAACTGTTTTTTTTTTTTTTCTTCTCTAAATCCAATCTTTATACCGTTACGCTCTCTTATTATATGGAAAAGTTTCTGTCGCGATTTACTTTATTCTTCTATATTGTCCGCCAATATTTTCTAAACCGAAATTCCAAATTGAACAAAAAAAAACATCGTTTAGACATGGCGTGAAACGGGCCTATAAACGTAAATAACGTTACGACAACGACAAAGTATTTTCCAATAGTGCCACATAGTAAACGACGCGGAAAGTTGACCATAATTTTAATCTTACCCTTTTTCTAATGGTAAATTTTTATTTTTTCTGATATTTTATGTCGGTCGTAGATAATGTTTGCTTATCGTTTTTGCAATCTTAAATTCGTTTCAGTTCTAGTTCCAATTTCTCGCGTATGATCTTAGTTTTCGCGGCTTCCAATATCATAATAATCCGCTGAAAACTCTGCAAAGGTAAACTAAATTTGAAAATAAAATCTTCCCTCTTATTACCAGGCATTCAGTTTTTATCGGGTTTAATAATTTATTGCAATTTTTACGGGTAAGTAGTGGTTTTTAAAAAATGGTGTAGATTCTGCATTTGTTTAGTTTTTATGGTGTAGGGTCGAGTCAGTCAACAAAATCGATTTATCGATATTTTTCTCCGACGAAAAATGTGAGGAAGAAACGCTTTCGTACAATTTAGTTATAAAATTTGAATTTTTTTTCTCCCCCCTCCGGATCGATTTCGTTCGCATGTATATAGCGAGGTGGATTATTTTTAAATTTGTATGTAGCGCCCAAACGGGTTACGCATTTCTTATATTGAGATTGGTTGAACAAATCGTCTAGAGAGCTGGTCATCTATAATTGATAAGTATTCCTTTTTCTCTACTGGACCATATAAATATTTGCACACTTTTATATCTTCCACCTTCCATACAAATAACCTATTTGCCTTTTAGTTAAGCTTGCTAGAGTCGTCCTAATTGCGGCTTTTCCCAAAAATGTTTACCAGTAAGGAAAGAGTGGAGAGGAGTTAATGCAAGTAATCTTCCAACACTAATTTCTCCGGAATGCCAAAATATTTTTACTTTTTCTATTGTTTTGCTCTCCGATGGCAGTTACAGATTAGAAGTTATACAATTAATATTCTCTATGTACGACTTCAATGGCTACTGGCAACTAAAACATGGTAAATGTGATTAATTTTATTTGAAATTTCACCTTTTAGTTTATTCTTGTGGGGTTTTAACGCCGCTTTCCACCAAGTGGATACTAACGGTGAAATCCTAGTGAGCACAAATCTGATGGAACCTCACCAAGGTTGTGTTCACCACAGGCCATCCACAACCTTGGTGGGAGCCCGTGGTGTGCATCCCACTAGGGTTTTGGGATTCTGAAGATGTCACCCAGTGGATACTAACGGTGAAATCCTAGTGAGCACAAATCTGATGGAACCACAAGGTTGTGTTCACCACAGGCCACCCACAACCTTGGTGGGAGCCCGTGGTGTGCATCCCACTAGGGTTTTGGGATTCTGAAGATGGATTTCGACTAATGGATCTGTAAACCTCCTGAAAAATCTTTGGAGATGTGAAATACGGGAATTAAACCCGGATTCTCCAGGATAGAAGCATGCTATGCTTTCACTGTGCTCATCTGGCTGATACTTCTCGTAATTTAGTAACTGCTGTTTTGCAGAGTTAAGGATTTTTTTGATGAACACAATGGATGATTCAGAAATGCGATTCCTCCCGCCATCTACAGTCAAAAATTAACATTATTGTCGTTTTCTGGTTGTTAAATAAGGAAATTTGGAGAATTACTAATCGGAATGTTATCTTCGAATAGCAAATTCCTTGTAACTCGACTAACAAGGGTTTAATTTACGCTGATTACATAACCGAATAAAGTGCATCAAAGCTGATCGAATGGGAAGGAAGGGAATTAGTAACAATGTCACGTAACTTTGCCAATTGGGATGTACTTAGTCAAAATTTCAGACAGAGGAAACAAAATTAAATATCGCATTTAAATTTTCCTAAGATATTCTTTACCACTTCAGTAGCAAACCGGAACAATCGGATTATGCGATGGCGACACATCTTGAAACCATTGTTCTCGCTTGCTGCTCCTTCGTATTGGCCAAAAGACTATATAATCTATAAAATAATCTAAAGCTGGCTTGCAAAACTATTATTAAATTTAATCTACCGAGTGGAAATTTACCTATATTGTCTTCTGTAAGTTCTCGGAAAAGTTTAGAAAAGCTTGGCTAGTAGCAAGAGCTGCTTGCAAAATCCACGCTTCTATAAGAATAACAATGGTAATGATCTTGCCTTCGTGCACTAGTATAGCCAGTAGTGGCCTTGACCCATGTTGTTATATTCCCAGTTCAACTGCAAAACTGTTAAACTAGATAAAAACTGATTGGTGATGAAGCCGATTGGCTTCTGGCTGTTGAAAATCTCTTTAAGTAACAGTGATTGTGAATGCAGACTCGACGACTGTCTAAAAATTGCTGGTTGAGACGAATGATATGGCAAAACTGATTGCACCAGATGAGCCAGTAAGCGAGAAGATTTATAGACATGGGAATAAGATAAACTTGCAAAACAGGTGAGTAAAGCGAATTACAGCTCTCTCTCTCTCGCTCCGAACTAAAGAATTATGGATTCAGTCTGACAGAAGGAGCAGGAAAAAAGAAAGTAGAAATGGGATTTAAAGGATAGCGAACCTCATCTGGAGCGTATAGTGTCTTTGGGGTCGACGATTATCTTGTTATTCCCGAGAATGAACTGGTGGCATAGAAAAGAAAGATGACAGATCACCGGCTCCTCCGGGTCGATTGCTAAGAAAGTTTTGCAAACTCAGATAGACCCGAACGGGTGGCGGACAAACTACGCAATCTTTCTTTAGATAAAAAGTAAACTCGGTGACATAGAAGAATTTCTGGAACCCTGTTTAAAAAGTTCTAAAGTTGCGCGACTTATCTCAAAGGAAGGAAGTATAGAAGAACTTCGAATAAGCTAGATATTACTTAGTATTGTGGATTATATTTTTGTTAACAACACATCTTAAATATCAAGAGAAAAATTCCAGATTTACCATTTAGGCAAAACTAATGCAGTATACAGTTTTAAATGCACGACTCTCCAAACAGTTTATCTTCTCTATAAATATTATTTAGTATTGTGGATTATATTTTTGCTAATAACACATCTTAAATATCAAGCGAAAAATTCCAGATTTACCATGTAGGCCAAACTAATGCAGTATACAGTTTTAAATGCACGACTCTCCAAACAGTTTATCTTCTCTATTTTTTGGTTAACCAGCAGTTAACAGACTTCGCTTGTTTAAGATGTCAACCAGTAAACTGGATTCAAGTTAACGACTTATAATTTTTGTTTGATTTTTACTTTTTATTGTTTAGAAAATTAAAATTTGCTCACTTTTCCCGAATACAAATTTTGTTTTTCTAAAATTCAAAGAGAGGTAAATTCAATATATGTGAAAAAAGTGAATTTTTTTTTTATTATTATTTTTGTATAAAAAGTTAAATAAGATATAGAGTTTGTGCGAAAAGATTATAAATTTTAAAATTCTTATTTTAGTCACTTTTAAATAGGGTATTAGTGTCTTTGGCTGTAGTTTTATGGCAGTTTTCAATATTTATGTCTTTCAATATTTCACAATAACTTTAGTTACGATTCCTTATTTTTATTTCATTGTGTGTCATTTGGCATTTTTTAAAAATATTTTTTAGATTTAGTGTCACATATTTTTAAAATATACTAAGTTACTGATTAATTATTACCGTATTAGCATTCGAATAAAATTTTTATGGTTAGTAATAAAATAATTTGTAATTCTAACCACGCGTTGCCACGTTGCGATTTTGGAGTGATTTAGTTTAAATATTTTACACTTATAATGTTTTTTTTTTTTCTTTATATCTGCATAAATTTAGTAAATTGTCGGAGAACATGTAATTATCTATCATATTGACTGTATTCTGACTTTAACTAACGAAAACAACTCTCAAAGATATGGAACGAGAATATTGCTTGTAATTCCTTCCGATCCGTTAACTTCATTACTTTTAGCAGTTATTTTAGCGAATTAAATGCGTTATACTAATAACAGTAATTAATAAAATGCTAAATTTAATTAATACCTCCTAATGCCCTTCAAACATAAAAGTTAAGTTTGTCTAAAGCTCGGCGGATTTCTCTCTCTTTTTCTCTAGTACCGCTTCGTCTTTCGTAAAGGAGAAAAATTCAATGACAAGGAGGAAATCTCTTGTTCTTAGCCGTCAAAGGAAAGAAAGTGCGATTATCTCGATAAATCGAGAAAACCGGGGATGAATCGGTAAAAATACAAAAGATCGTGACATTTTTTTTCGAGGAAAAAAATGATGGTTTTCGATAGAGAAAATTGATGATACCATTATGGAAATGAAGAGATGCTATCGCTTTAGAATCGCATCAGTTTTAGTAAGCGATTTTAACATTAAAATGCCTCTCTAATGTGTAAAAAAAAATATTTTTATATTACGATTCTATTTGTCTATACGCCACTTTTGAACATAAAAATGTTCAATTTTACCCCACGCAATAATCAAAGAATAAGAAATTTCTCTCCAAACGTATCACATTACAAGATGGAAAATCGAGAGATTGTGCGGTTATTTTTAAATATACAATTATGCAAATACTCTGAGATGATCCCTTGATACAGTATTTAAAATGCACACATATATTATACTCAAAATAATTAAGAAAATGCGAGATTTTGAGAAGCGAAAATGGCGATATTCCAAAGAAAAGTGCTTTGTAACTGATGCATATAGTAATTCTTTGATAGAGACGTGGTGTAGAAGTAAAGAAAGTCTTTAAATTTAATACAGAAAAATCGGCAAATAATCAGTCTGAAGAGGCCAGTTTCAGAAGGAAAAGAGGACGTTTAAATCAGTGCAGAAATCTAGATAAGGCATACAAAAGACTGGAACTTTCATACCAACAAAAGCGAGTCGTGTTTAGTCGCGAAAAATAGAAGCGCAGTTCTTTATCGAACTTTTAATAGAAAGATAAACAGATTTCTCCACAAAAGGAGTGTTAAAAGGAAGGAAATCATTTTCTTAACACCGAGCGCTCTTTTTCAAATGGAGGAAAAAAGAAAATAGAGTCTAAATCTAGTTTACTCGAGATGTTTCTTACTTGGACTCGGCTTTAAAATGGAGTAAACACGTTTGCATAAATACACGAGAGAACCAGTAAGATAATCAGATCAAAACACGGAATTTTTGAATCTCATTGCCCTTAATTAGATTACGAATCGATTTAATAGCGTCGAGGCCATTTGCCGATTTAAATTCGAATTGGCCAATCAGGCTGCGGGAATTTTTAACGGTTATCAATTAACGCAGGACGATTAAGATAATTTAAATGAATAAAAAGGCGCAGTTACGGTTCGGTAAACACACACGTCCGGGATTAATTATTTAAGTAGATAATTGCTTAAAAGTTTATTTATTTAACCCGGCAGATAGAGGAAATCACGAAAGGAATTATTCACCATCTTTAAATTATTTTCTTGATAAAGTAAACGACTTTTTGGCTGCGGTAATTATGAGAACAGTTAACAAACTATCTGCTTAATAATTTATTCAGTTAATGGATTCGATATATTTTTTTTTTCTTAAAATAACATATCGTCGGCCATGATTATAAATATATCACATTAAAATTCTCTTTTAAACATTATTTCTTATTGGATTATTCAAATTTCGAAAGAACCAATTAGACGGGAGATGTTTAGGAGTTTGTTTATGCAAATTTTTTCGTTCATCGAACGGATTTTAGATTATTTTTATTATTATTATCGATAAAAATCTACATGCGTGTTGTATTTAGTAACAAAATTAGATTTTTTTTCCTGTCTAAACGTTTCGTTAATGTAAAAAAGCATTTATTCAGTAGGAATGCATCAACCAACCGGTTAGGTTAAATTCAATGCTGATAAATTTATAAAAAAATTCGAATTTTTTCCATTAAAATCTATTGGAGCCAATCGAGTAATCATTTTTTCCCTTAAAATTTAAATCGGTTATTTTAATCGCTCTCGGTTTTCTATAGGCCAATAAAAGCATTTTTCTTCTTTTTTTTTTAAGAACCGTCTTTCAATTTATCAATAAAAATATTACTTTGCCGCAGATTGGAAAATCCGATTTCGGAAAGTATCGAATTAGCATTTAAATTATAATATTTTGCCGTACGAGTTATGGAAAAAAATTCTCTCCCTCTTCTCCTCCTCCTCCTCTTCTTCCTGCGTATCTAGTTGATGTTTCTGTCCACGCAAAATCCTCCGGGATTATACTGAGAAAAAGAAAATGGTGTTTTCGTATTGGTTTTGGGGCTGTTTATTTCACTTTTGTTTCGTCTTGTCCAACTTTCCCTTCATGTCAGCGGAAAAGGATCGTCTAATGCATTTTAAAATAGATACTGCGTCCTGTCCAGTCCATCTTAAAAAATATAATTACTTTCTTATATTCATATCTTCTACGTTTTTCGATTTGTGTAGATGCGGATGTAAAATTTATATTTTCTTAGATCTTGTTTTGGTTGCCAACTAAAGTAGACATTATTACATATTGATGAATATCTACGAGGAAGATGCAATGGAATACATCTATAGAAAATACGCAGCGGATGGATGAATAGGAATAATTGCGCGGATGAACGTCCACAAAAAGATAGTGTTCGGATATCTACAGAAAATAATGCTGCAGACATGCACATAATGTAAAAAAAAGTAGAGCTAACATCTATGTCTATGTCCATAGATGAATGCGGATTGAAAAGATACTGAAGAATAAAAGATATTCCGACTTGTATAACTGTTTTTATGCATAATTTTCAGACCAAACCACAGAAATATCCATGTAAAGTTTTCGAAAGATGACTGTAAGATCAAACAAAAAAGAGAAAACATGGTGGACGATAACAGAATAATAATTGCAAGACATCTAAGGCGGGTTTAATGCAACGATATTATGAAGTACATGTAGTTTTGTAAGATTAAAAGAAAAACGCGTGTTTAAGCGAAAGGAAAGGAAAATTGCAGTTACCAGTTTTGAGAGAAGGATACAACCATCGAACCTCTTGAGCGATGTATCCATCCATTAGTTTATATTACGCAATGGTTAATGGATTTGTACGGTCCGAGAGGAGAAAGAAGAAATGGGCCATATCCGAGAAAACAGTATCGTTTAGACAAGCCGAAAACAAAACATTTATTAATAATCACGAAGTTAATGGATTGTTGGCAGAAGTTTTCTTCTGTCGTTGGTCAACATCGTCGATTAAATATTTTTCCTTTAATAAACCCGTTTTATTTACGAAACGGCGATTATTTTCTACTCAAGAATTATTCGAATGAATCTTGACATTAAATCGAGCGCAAGAATCTGTGCCACTGTCTTAAATGGAAATTAGTTAAGACATATAGCGTATAAGTTATATTAAGCTTTCGGAAAGAGTTTTAAACTTTCGAATTCAGTAGAATTAAATCCGAACTTAATTTGTTTTGGTTAATGGACTTCGGTGAAATTCAAGCTATAAATTATCCCAGGAAATTAATTTACGTACTGGCCAAGGAATTCGTTCCTAGTGTATATAACCGACGTTTAGAGGGCGAAAAATTTATTAATTCGCCAATTAAAGAATGGATATTATGTTTACTGTATACACTGGCGGAAACTTTCCCAGAATTTTTAACTCTCTCGAGAGTAGAAATGGCGATTTTGATCTGGAAACTCCTTCTGTGGATAGGGACATTTCCTCGAAAATTGCCTCATATTTCACTTTTTGAAAGGTGAAAATGGGCAGTATATATACGCGTTACGCGCTGGAAAGTCTACAATACGATACAAGACCGAAAGAAAGCACCAAAATATGGCTATCATATAGAAAGCCGTGCAGATTGAACGGAATTTTTTTCCAGTTTATAAAAATTCCGGTAAGCGCCGTGAAAAGAAAACAATGTTGAAAATGTCATGCGACTGACAGCTGTATCTTGGAAAGAATATCGAATGGATATTGGATCAGAAGCAAAAATAGCCATAGACGTATATGCCCAAATACGAAATGTTACAGTACAGTCACGATTATCCCTCGGATCTTTATACCCTGCAGACAATTTATTATCCACCTAATGTGGTCGTAGTCTTCTCATAATCCTCAGTCTGTTCCTTATTTCCACTCACAGCAAAAACAGAAGTAATATACGGTACCAAGAGTTGGAAAAAAACTTTTAAAATGTCTGGAAAGTTGGTTCTCGGATTTTCTCCTCGCCTCTACTACTAATTCATAAATTGCAATTATGACCACACCACTTAATTACTCGATGTGATGTTTAATTGCCGACGTACTAGTTTTGGCAAAATTAATTTATTCGATAACTAAAGATATGATAAAAGCGCAATTAACTTTCTACATCCGTTGTAACAAAGTTAACGCGCATGGTTAAGTTACCGGAAGGAATCTAATGTCGGAGTTAATTTGGGGAAAAAATCACGTAAAAGTGGTACAGAAATTAATTTACATAATTAAATTCAATTTTATTAGCACGAATTTATCTAGGACGCGAACAATTCAACCTGTTCTTTTTTTCCCCCTCTAGTTTTAAGTTTTTTCTCGAGAATTATTTTTAATCAGCCATTTTCACTTTTTAAGTATCGAATGGAATATTTTGCAAATAATTTGTTCGCATTGCACTTTTTAAAATTGAGAATTTCGATGATTTCTTCTCGATTTCGAATAATTTAATTGGATTAAAAATTATTTTTAATCTAATTAAATTGCGAGTTTTTTTTTTTAGGTAACCATTTATGTCGCGAGCAGTGTTCAGAAATAAATTTTTTTTTTAAATCTGAAGAAGAAAATTAATAAGAGCGAAGTCAGGTTTACGCATTGTCAGAGAAAGAACAAAATAGTTTCTTGTATTTTCTTTGGTAATATGAAAATAGATAAGAAAAATCGAGTTATAGAAAAAGATAAGAATCTTCCAAGTCAAAAAAAGTGGACTTTTGACAGGGAAAAAGAAACATATCAGAGAGAGAATTCGGTAGGAAAAGGATGCGGAGATAAAAAGAAAACATGCAAATGGATAAAAAAAAGTGAAAAATCTGTTGTACAAAAGAAATACACACAGAAATCTGTGTATTAAAAAAAAGATAATATGAGAAACAAACAAAAAAAATTCTACTTGCCTTTGCTGCTTCTTTTTTTGCAATTTGTTTGTCGCCTTTACATGATAATCATCTGCTTTCTTATTTATTAACCGAATACTTGTATAAATTATTTGCCTAAATCGTAAAACTGTTTTTATCGTAAAAATCTAAACTTGTTTTAGATTTTTTTTCCGTCTGCTGTAGCATTTAGAGATCATTTATTTTACGTCTCTTGACGGTCTCTCCGGTGGAAGCACTTCACCAAAATTTTATCCGTCACCAATTAAAATTCATGACTGCATAATTAGCGTAGAAAATTGAGTAGAAGGTAAAAAAAAAATAACTGCAGAAAATCTTCATTAAATTAATTAAGCGATGCAAATAAGAGCAAAAATAACTGGAACATAAAGAGAAAAGATGAGAAACGTCGAATATTGTGAAGGCCACTTTAATTTATGAATGGATAGGAGGAAATTATAAGAGAAAATCTTAATGAATTATAT
Organism: Olivierus martensii; assembly: GCA_000484575.1. Lineage (NCBI taxonomy): Eukaryota > Metazoa > Arthropoda > Arachnida > Scorpiones > Buthidae > Olivierus > Olivierus martensii. Next base: position 75,340 of record AYEL01066130.1, read on the forward strand.
TTAATGTCGTTGCATTTCGTAACGCATTGTTTACATTTTTACTCGGTTAATAAATGAAAGAAGTTAACGGAACGACAAAGATCCCACCGCCCGTCACTAACGTTTAAAAATTGCTGGCGTTTACTTAAGTTAAATGAGTTAAATTATTCGTATAAGATGTGTAATTTATAATTTAAACCGAAGTAAATTTGTAAGCTGGCACGGATTAACAGGCAAAGTTCTTTCATCGGAGTCATTTCTAAAACTATTAAATTATCGTTAAGGTATGTATAATGCATATCTGCTGCGTAAACTTTTGCAACCGAAATTTGCCGGAAAAATCACTGCTTAGAATTTGTTTAAAGTGTAGTATAACTCAAAAATTTGATGGCATCTGATCGATTTTATGATTTCGGCTGCTTTCTGATCGTTAACTGTGGTCATACGCTAGCGATAAGTACACGAAGTACTCAACTCTCTGATTACTAGCATATGACTATAGTTAACAATCAGAAAAGTGCCGAAATTATAACATCAATTTTTCAGTTATATTACACTTTAATAAACTCTAAATAGCAATTTTTTTTTCGGATAAACTTTGGCATTTGAAAATTCGTAACATTTTCCGCTTTAGAAACTGAATTTACGTCTTATTCTCAATAACATCGCGGATTTGGGCCAGGAAATTCGGATTTTCGATAACATTTTATCCATTAGCTTATTAAAAAAGCGACAGAAAGGGATAAAATCTCAAAATGGCGAAGTTTGGTCACATTTCGATAAAGTTTTTTCAATAGATTTAGGTAACGTTGTAACATTATTTAACTCGCTCTTTTAGATGCCCGCTTACTAATTAGTTTATAGTGCCTAAAGCTCTTATTATCAGAGAATGTAAGCGCTGGTACGCGCGTTATACGCGATTATTTGCCCTTTAGCGCTTTGCAAATATTTATTACTACGTTCGATAACACGCGAAAAAATAGAGTTGCATTTATTATATATATAATTGAGGGAATTTAAAAATAGCAGTAAATTGCCTAAAATTATCGAAATATTTAAAATATACGACAATTTATTCCCAGATTAAAATCTATCGAGAGTAACTAGAAGTAAAAAAAATAATTTCTGGCACGATTATATTCGGAATTAATAATCCACTTAAACATAATTTGGACGTTATAAGTCGGTTATTAAAGTGCATTAAAGTATATTATTATTTTGTATTATTAATAGAAAAAAAAATCTTTTTCTTATTTTAATTCAGCCGATTGCTTTTAATAAAGGAAGTTAATTTAATGGTCAAAAATTAAAGCCGCGCCATCTGCCGACATTTATGAGAATCGAAAGATAAACAATAAAATTTCTTTTGTTTTTCCTGTATTTTAATTAAAATCGAGAATATTTTCTTTTCCTTGTTTAAAAATAATTATAATAAAAAAAAGTAAAAAACCGTCTTATTTCGACAATAATTAAATTTCTAAAGTTAATATTAAATAATAATAATAAAAGAAACGGGTAAAAGAATAATTGTTTACTTTTATAATTAAATTTTAATAAATTATTTAAAATTACTAATTGCTCGAAATTTATCCAGCCGATAAATTTTTTCAAAATGTTTATCAGAATTTAAAATTTAAATGCGAGGGTTTAATACAATTTAGCAGTAATATAAACGCGTGTAGTGCCCGTTAACCGAATAAAGTCCAAACAATGCCAAACTAAGGGCGCTTTGTTAATAAATAACGACTGTCTTGGCGTATCCAGCGATCGATACTATTCAATACTAATTACAAAACGCATTCCCCCTTCATTAAATTAATATACGGGACACGTAACGAACGTAACACAAACAATACTTGGTATTGTTCCATGAAGAAATAATTACTACACGGATTCCCGGTCTTACTTGACCGGGAATCCGTGTAGTAATTATTTCTTCATGGAACAATACCAAGTATTGTTTGTGTTACGTTCGGAAACGAGTGTTTAGTTAATTCATAAAACGAGGTCCGATTGGGTAATTTGTTCTTCCTCGATTATTACGTGACGTTTGATTGGAAAACGAATCGGAAGTGACCGGTTACTGTTCTGGGCCGCCGAGTCCTTCGAATAAAGTAGACGAGATAACAAAGACATTAAGCGAAAAAAGAAAAAAAAAAAAAGGAAACTATATCGATTTAAGTGGAGTGTTATACACAAAACAATTTACTAGATGTCCTTCGGTAAGATCGAAAGATTTCCTTCTTCAGTTTCTATTTGGGAAAAACAATCGATTAACAAACTTCTGGCGCCGGCGCTAAAAAAACCGTATCTATGTCTACATTGATTATCGAATAAACTTGGATATTAATCGAATATATTTACTCCAAACTGTTTCTCCTTTTAAATCGATTCAGATATAGTGTGTGACGACAATCAAATAAGGAAGTTGTTGTGGTGATGTATTAGAATGACGTCATCTATCTGTTCGATTTTTCCGTATTGTGGGCGTAAAGGATGATTTTAAGTTTTCAAAACAGTGCTCTTTGCTTAATTTCATTTATCACACTTGTCTTATTTATTCTCAATTCAATCTGTTTAAGCAATTTTTTTTTATAACTCCTACAATTTTATCAAATTATTATTATTATTATTCGCTAGCGCACAAACAGATTCTTCCATTTTAATTCGCTTTGCATTTAGATCTTTGCAATTCTTAAAAAGCAAGAAGATTAAACAGTAAGTCAACAAAGTACTTTAATCCTCTTTAAATACTACTTTTGAAATTTTAATGCCGTGGGATTTGTCTAAATACCTTAAATTTCGGGGTGCGATTAATTTTTTATAACTTCTTTTTCGATCGATTCCTACGGGGGGGAAAAAAATGGAAAGAAAACAAAAGGAGAATAAATATACCAAAGTAATTTAACTGGATAACACGTAATTAAATGGTTTTAATTGTTTACGATTTGTTCAAATTTAAATGGAGACAGACAAAAATAGTAAGAGACAAATTAAAAACTATAAATCAGTAACCGAGGCTCGACTGCGTAGCGGAATAATGCTGCCATCTAGTGACTAACGTCTTGAAGCTTTATTTACTTGTGATTATTAAATATTAAAACAATCGAAGAATTTATTAATAAAAACGTAAAAAAATTAAAGTAAAATCTATAATATGAATTAAATAAGTACTGTTCGATATTTTATTATTAAAAACATTTTGAGAAAATAGGCAATTAATGTTTTGATTTTTTAAATTAAATTAATAATAATATTTGAAATGTTAAAAAAATTTTAAATATAGGTATTTAGAGATTAAAAAAAATAACTATTGTAAGTTAATATAAAAAAATGCAAAATTGATCAAGAAATATTTAAGTAATAAACAAGGTATCAAATGACATTTATCTCGGCTGCTTCGAAATTTTATTCAACAACGCCCCCTTTCTTACAAAAATGTATTTTGAGCTCCCTCTTTTCGAAAATTATTTATGAAAATATTACACACACTACTAATCAGCATTTATAAATGACTTTCGAAAGTATTACAGTATATTAATTTTTACCATACTTTCCTAATTAGTTGTGCCCATGAATGTGATTGTGTTTTAAACAACGATTCACTTTACTGTATTTTTAGAAGATAGATAATTACCGTAACTATTTTAATAAACAATGCAGCGATTATGATTTTTTCTGACAAATTTACGACGACTGCTTCTGGAGAAATTATAATTTTTTACGAATTTGCCGTGCTGTTTTTTAGGGACAACGATCTGTAATAAGGAGTAAATATGCCTTTTATTTAAAAAAATTATAGAGATATTTATTGGGGAAGAATATATTTTTATAAATGTTTATTAAAGAAAATTCTTTATTATTTCATAAAGCAAATTAATTCTATTGAAATTCTCAATAAAAATTTGATTATAACGGAAATTTCCATTTTATTTTTATAAAACGTATTAAATATCATTTTTGTAAATCAATTTAGATAATGAAAATATTATTTCTGCAACATCAGTTTTCTTCGAATTAAAACAAAATTGATTAGATTTTTAAATCAAATATTTCAAAGAAAGAATCAATATATTAATGCGTATTGATTTTCCATTTTCGGATAAATGTATCAGATTACATATCTGAGATATCAAAAATGTATTATTATTATTATTTTTTATTTTTTATTTTTTTATTTTGATCGACTAATTTAGTTTAGAATTTTTATATATTTATTTCCTTGCAGTTAATAACGATTTAATTTTTTTTACTATTTTTAATTATAAAGTATTTGTAAAGTAACTGGTCAATCTGTCATTTTTATTCGTGGTATATACAGAACATTTTTGGAAGATAGCAAATACATTGTGGTACTGCATATGCATAGGAATACGAAAATTGGCAAGTTCTCTCGTTTTTTAATTAAGAAAATATATACAGGTTAATAATCAAAAATCCGGCAGCCTCGGGACCTGAGGATTGCCGGATTTTTGATGTACAGGAATACCTCGATTATCGCGGTTTCGATTATTGCGATTCTCGATTTATCGCGGTTTATAATTTGATACCAAAATTCAATTATTGCGCTCAAAATTCGAATTATCGCGGCTTCGAGATATAGCCCACTATATAAGCAACCAGAATTACATTTGCTCTCCAGGTAACTCTCTTTAGCACTTCGTTTTTATCCGACGGTGCTTGCTCACCACTCATCAGTAACTGTCCGCCTTTACCTGAAGTACACGTGGACAGCGTCGGCTTAACCAGGTAAGCAGATGATGAACAGCATTGGATGCCAAAATTATCATTTTCTCAACATTGTTACTCAGCAATACTGTACATTGCTGAGTAGATATTACAAGAAATCTGCATTAGGTGCCAGGACCTCTAGATTCGGTACTGCATGTGAATATTTATTTATTTTCTTATTTACCCCTACAATGAATTCTAAAAGAAGCAAGGATGATATTAAGTCAACAGCTACAAGAAGAAACATAGAGTGATCCGCTTAGAAGATTGGCACGTTTAACACATTTTTTGTAGATCGGAAGAGCGAAGATTGACACGTTTTACATCATTTTTTGCACCTCTTATATAAAATTTAATTAATAGATTTGAAAAATCCTTGGCAGTACAGCTACAAGAAGAAACATAGAGTGATCCGCTTAGAAGATTGGCACGTTTAACACATTTTTTGTAGATCGGAAGAGCGAAGATTGACACGTTTTACATCATTTTTTGCACCTCTTATATAAAATTTAATTAATAGATTTGAAAAATCCTTGGCAGTACATTTTTTGTACCTCGTATATAAAATTTAGTTAATAGATTTTCAAAAAATGCTTGGCAGTGATCACCATTTTACCTGCATTATTTATCCCGATTATCGCGGATTCGATTTATTGCAGTATTTTTCATGGCAACAATAACTGCGATAATCGAGGTATTCCTGTATATAAACTTTTTGAATTTTTAAACTCGCGGATTCGATTATTGCGGTATTTTTCGTGGCAACATTAACCGCGATTTATTCCTGTATAAGGTATTCCTGTATAATAAAGCAACAATCAATTAATATAGTTCTAATCATTTAGAAAATATAGGATGATTATTTTTCAGCTAATTGTTTGTAAAACTTGCTAAAATCACAAAACAGTCACCAAAAAAAAACACATGTATCAGATATGAACTCTCACCGCAAATAACCTTATGTATGTATGTATATATTTAACAGAAAAGGACTGCTTGTACAGTGCTTTAAAGAAATAAAATTAAGCACTAAATGGAAAGCAAATGAAATTTTAATGTTCAATAACTACATGAAAGATTGTAGTTCTACAGAATGTTAATTCAACTAAATAAAATAGTTCCTCAGAATTTTAATTCGTACTGAAAAAAGTTAAAAGATTTTATATAATGTCAATAAGTAAAAAAAAATGCTAAAAAAAATTTCTAACACCAACCATGTCTAAACAAAGTCAAAAACAACTCATTTGGTGTTAAAAAAGCCAATCTGGCAATGCTGGTTGCAAGGATGACCAAATATCTGAATATGGAGTACAGGCCCGTCAAAACGTAAATAGGCGCCTCCAGAAAACAATGGCGCGCAACGTGGCAAATTAAAAATGCGCTTCGGACATTCATGCCGAAAAACTAATGGAACCGGAATATTGATTGCCAGATTTTTGATTATCAACCTGTATTACAAATAATGAATGCCGATTAATGCAATAAGAAACAATTTTACATTTTTTTGCAAACAGTTCTACGCAAGCATAATAAGTATACGTTAAGGATAGATTAATAAATAGCCAAAAAAATTAGCCAAATAAACTTTCCGATTTTTTAAAATTTTGAATAACAAATTACGATTGCTGTTATAAAAAATATTAACAAAGTCTTTTGTTAATACTAAGCAACTTTTATTATAAAATACAATAATAACTAATAAGCAATGCGATCTGTAAAATTTATTAAAGGTATTTTTATATTCCGTATACATTCAGGATAGCCATAATTAAAGAGATGTTTAGAACCTGATAGCCAAGAATCTGTTGGACCAAACTCAGCCAAATTTGGTGTACGTACTTTCCAGACTGGGAATAATTCCGAAATGCGCTACCAGGGGGAATGCCCTTTACGCGGAGTTGACGACGAAGTAATAAAAAAAAAAAAAAAAAAAAAGATCACAGTTGATGATAGTTTTTATTCTGGTTCAATATATTGCCCTTGCACATTTTTCAAAAACTGCATTCTATGAACCGCATTTTCCACTGCATAACGCAGCAAATCACAGTTTTTTCTCACGTGAAACGTTATTCGATCCTTCAAAGTTGCTAAGTTGTCCACGTGTCCTCGGTAAACCAAGTTTTTAAAATATCCCCACTATCAAAAGTCATATGGAGTGAGATCAGACGAACGATCTGGCCACTTCATAGGGAATGCTCGACTAGTTATTTTCTCTTCGGTGAAATGCGGTCCTATGATCCTTCACATAGGATTGACAGTGCAGTAAGTAATACTGTACTGTCAATCCTATACGAAACAGCGGTCATCCTGCATAAACAAGTCTTGTTGAGATATCCATGCTATTGGAATTGTGTCCGCGTACAACGGTATTTTCCTCTGGTGGCGCATTTCGGAACTATTTATTTCCTTTATCGAAATTGAATTCTCTTAGTCTGGAAAGTTTGTACACCAAATTTGGCTAAGTTTTGCCCAACACATTCTTATCTATCGGGCTCTAAATATTTCTTCTTTAATTAGAGCCACCCTGTATTTTATTTATCTTATATTGAGTATAACGCGGGGATACATTTTACATTATGTGAATTCGCGTTATACAAAGCCACATAGATTTCATATGAATGAAAGCTACGTGGCTTGTATAAATTAAAATGGTTGATCATAAAGAGTAATCTTGGACAAGTTCCTTGGTTTATGAATAAGGAGTAAATAGACCAAAGTAGACGCATGGATGAATAGACGTCATCTACCATCATGGTTTCATCAGATATTTATGTAAATAACTTTTATTTTTAATATTTACTATTTATTAAATTAATATAAAAAATTTAGAATATTTTTAATTAAATTACTTAATTTATGAATAAACGAAATTGTAAAAATATTTCATGTGTCAATTAATCAAATTTATCTGCCGCGGTTATAAAAATATTGCCACAATTTTTTCGTCGCGTTATAGAAATCAGTTTTTATACAAGGTATACTTTACACTTTAACACGATCATTGTGCATACTTTACAAATGAAAATTGGGGCAGTGTCATATTTATTTTTATGAAATCAATCCCCAATCGAGTTTTTTCGTTTCGATTACACCATACACTATTGATACAATTAGGAGCCTCCGATAGTAGTGGGACCACGAATATTACGGGTTTATCAAATACTCAATTAACTGTCACATTTTCTTCAGGAAGAGAATAAACGTGAAAAAGTCCTAAATTTTCATATTTTCCTTTTCCCGTAAACGTTTAAAAATTTCTGAGTAAGAATTTAAATTGGAAAATCATCTTAATCATTATACAATAAATAAAAAATCTGTTGATCATTTTAACATTAAATATTTCATACTTTTAAAATGCATTGCAGACAGACATTTTACATATTCCTAAAACAATTTATATCTGTACCTCGAGTCATATGATACTGTTCAATTTCAAAAAATTGGACATAAGTATCATTCTGAGGTATAATGTTGGAATTTTGAAAAGTATTATGAATTGATGTAACTACTACACATAAGCTTCTTAAAATGAAAAAGTTTCATTAAATGTTGTCAAAAGGAGCTCCAAAACTTTGTAATATGCTAAAGAATGAAAATGCATCATTAGCATAGGAGGAATGGAATGTATACAGTGGTGGACAAAAGTATTGATAACCCCCATTTTTTTATTATTTTGGCAATATTAGTGTTCGAGGTTAATGTAACGTTTTCAAACCCTGTTTATGAAATTGAAAAGAGCAAAGAATAGTAAGGATAGCACATTCAATCAGAAATAGCAATTATTTATTTCTGTACAAACAAAAACTGAAAACATAAGGTGGACAAAAGTATTGATGCCTTACAATTAATATTTAATATGCCCACCTTTAGCAGAAATTACAGCTTGTAATCGTTTTCGGTAGCCTTCAACAAGCTTCCTGCAAAAGTCTACGTCGAGTTTTGCCCATTCCTCTTTACAAAACCTTTTTAATTCTGCTATGTTCTTGGGGTGGCGATCCTTGATCATTTTCTTTAGCTGGCACCAACAATGCTCAATGACTTTAAGGTCCGGGCTTTGGCTAGGCCAGGGAGAAAGAAGCTTAATTTTGTTTTGATCAAAAAATTGCATTGTTGAATGTGAAACATGTTTAGGATCGTTGTCCTGTTGAAAATAATACCTTCTGCCAAGGAGCCTGACAGCAGAAGGAATCATTTTCAATTGCAATATATTCTGATATCGTTCAGAATTAAGGATTCCATCAATAATTTCAAGGTCTCCAGGCCCATTTGCACTCATGCAACCCCAAAGTAGCACGCTACCACCACCATGCTTCACAGTTGGCACCAGGCAATCTTCTTTGAACTCTTCATTTTTGAAACGCCAAACAAACTGCCTACCGTCACTATTGAAGAGGTTGATTTTTGTCTCATCAGACCATAAAACTTTATTAAAATAGGTTTCCGGTTCTTTGATATATTTCTTTGCAAATTCCAAACGTGCTTTTTTATGGCACTGCTTCAGATATGGCTTCTTTCTCGCCACACAACCTCGGAGGTTACACTTGTTTAAGTGCCGTCTAACTGTTCTTGAAGAGACATTGGCCACATTTCCCTCCCTAAGTTCAGCTGCTACTTGCCTCGAAGACTTCTTTCTATCATTTAATACAGTCCTTTTCAACAAGCGAGTAGCTCTATCACTCAATAATGATGGGCGACCTGCATGTGTTAAATTTGTTATAGTGCCATGGCGCTTCCATTTCTGAATGATTTTTTGTACTGTTGAAACAGGAATCTGCAATTGGGAACTAATTTTCTTGTATCCATGGTCAGCTTTATATAGTTTTATGACCTTTTCACGCATATTTTGATTCCATTCCTTCGTTTTTCCCATCTTTACGTTGTTACCTGTGTTATAACGCTATGATAATATGTAAATTATTTATGTACGTATGACGTCACACGACATATTGCAGACGTTTTCTATTGAAATTATTTAAAACAAAAATTGAAAGAATAAGTTTATTTTTAAAATTCTTAGGGTATCAATTGTCCACAGCAATTTTTAAGTTTTATTTTTTCCCTATAACAATTTATGCAATAAATTTTAATAAAATTTATCGCTACAGTATAACTTATTACAGAGATTTTAATAAACACGGTTTGAAAACGTTACATTAACCTCAAACACTAATATTGCCAAAATAATAAAAAATGGGGAGGGTATCAATACTTTTGTCCACCACTGTAAATGACATCTATAAGGAATAATAATTATGACACATAATTAGATCCTAAACAAATTTGCTAATCTTAATGGACCTTTAGTAACAGAAAAGGCATTTTTTGCTATTAAAGATTCTTTGTGTTAATCAGTCATTTCAAACTAACTTACATCCTATTTTGAATTTCTGGCACAATATACTTGTATTTTGATTTTTATATCTGTCGGAAAATGATTAAACTCATTATTTTCCAATAGATGAACTTAATTTTGATATACTGTACATTACACTTTGGATTTCTTAAAATGAATTTTTAATCTTAATGACAATAATTAAATTTAGCAGTATGTTTTATTATGACACCAATAAAGAATCCTCATTTGTATTAAATAAATTAACTTTAGCATTTGAACTACTAGTTCAACATAATTTACTATAATTCAATCAAAAGAATAATTCTAATTATTTTAATTAAAAAATATTGGAAACAAATATTTTGAGTACAGCAATTTATTTCAATAATTTTAATACATCACAAACCATTAACAAGCATTTGTTAGCAGCACAAATATTACAAAACATCTGGATTCTCCAGTGAAAAATAATTAAAAACTACAGTTATGATGACATTTATCACATGCTGTTCCAAGCTGTCCATATGTTTAAATTTAGTTCCATTATTTTTGTAATTTGACTAGAGTAACTAATTTTTCATAGAAGTATATATATATGAATATTGCAATATATAAATACATCATCATTTAAATTTATCCAGAGATGACAGAACATTGCTCTCTAAATTTCAAACAGGGAAAATATAGTAAACTCTGGAGAACAAATCTTTTGGCATAGATATTTCACATATCTTGCATCTGCAAATATATAACTATATACACCAGTTATTGCTTATTTGGTCAGTTTTTGTAACTTTGATCACTTTTATACAATGAAACTTTATTACCACATATATATATTATATGTACAAACACACATACACACCAAATATTTTAGGAATTTAAACTGAACGATAAGCACCAATTTATTTCAATCTTGCATACAAACTGTTCGAACTATAACAGTAAATTTCTTACACTGTAATGCCGAATGTATAAGCAAAATTCGATAAAAGAGATTTTTCAACCTGGGTGGAGATGACGCATATCGGGAATTTCGTAATTCGTATCCATATTAAAATGCAGAGTATAATCTGTGGACAAATTTAAAAAGGTGTCATAATTTTCAATTTGAAATATAATTAATTTAATAAATAATGTATAAAATACTGAAAAACACTTAATTTATATATTTATTCAATAAAAACATCTCTAAGACTTGAGAGCAAATTCAATCACTGCCCATTTTACTTATACAATTGACTTTTGAAAATTTTTACATAAATGGAAACAAAGTAATATGAATGTCAATTTTTAATAGAAACAAATGTTGTAAATATTTAATCAATCTGAATTTAATTTTATAAGTAAACTATTATAGTGTATATTCATTATCAAAAAATAATTTTGTAAATTACTTGAACAATGTTAATATTAAATGTATTCTATTCATTTAATACTTTGTTTTTAATTTTATTCTAATAAAAATATTTTTGTTAAATTTTCAAAAGTTACAGAGTAACTAACTGTATTCAGTATCAGTACTATGTACTATCAGTGGGACGAATTTGATTTTTATATATTAAGATCAAAAACTTTTTAGTGCTTTTAAGTGTATAAAAATTATTTTAAATTGACTAATTTTTCTTAATGCAATTAAAGTGGCATTAAAACATTGTGCAAACAAATTTGCATGTGCAATATGAACATTTCATATTGGAAAAACTGGCTAGGCATACAAATAACACGACATCATCAAAGAAAACAACAAGAAAAGTAAAAGCTGTTTTAATTAATTAGACAAATTCTTTACTGAAGGCAGTATATATATTTGGAAAAATAAATATGAAGTGTATGCTAGATATTAATAGTATTTGATACAAAAAGTAAACATTATATAGTATGGAATTAACGATACTTAAATAGCATATTCTGTATAACTTCATTTTTCTTCTTGTTATAAAAAATTAAGCATTCTGATTGCTAAATTATCACAAGTATTGAGAAACTTTGTTGTAACAGTTCAATTCCACTAAATATGGTTAATTAAAATCAGCAAAAGAATGATAATTAGCAAAATAATTTTCATATTAGGAAAAGATATTACAATTGATTTTTTCTATAAATTTTTTTGAAGTTATAACAGGAATATGACTAACAAAAAAGTTGAATGATTTTTAATATCAAATAAATTATTAAAAAAACATTATTTAATGATAGCAATCAATAGAAGTTGAGATATTTTTTGCATAAAAAAATGTTATGCTTTTACATTTTAAAAAATTATTTCAATAATTTTTTTAAATACAAATGAATGTCATTTACTTTTCTTTCTAAATAATATAAAAGCTGTTAGATTTATAAAAACATTACAGTTGATAAGTTTTATGCTTTAATATTCTGATTTTTTAATTATGTAAAATACTGAAAAAAATTTTTGACATCCTGTAGAATCAGACTTATTGAGAAAAATTATAAAGCATTATAGTACAAGAAAAAAAATGGCCAAAACACATGGCAAATATAAATTCAAAAAATGCATTTCAGCAAAGTTTAAAAATTAAATACTGTAATTAAATTTTACTTGAGCATTTAATTATTATTGGCCATTCATGGCTTCTATCAATTTTGGTAATACTATGATTGCTATAGTAATCTTTATAAACATCTTTCAGAATTTTATAATTTAGTATCAAATTGCATTTTTTTTATAGAAAATAAAATTTGTTATTACTTTTCTCCAATCATAAAATTTCCAGCGATCACATATTTTATTAATTCTCATATCAGAATATAAATTTACATTTGTTCGCTTTAATTATATCTGTTGAGCTTTACATGAGTGCCTAGACTGATAAGATCTCTTTTTGAAAGAAATGTTAATATCAAAGTGATAACAACTAATAAGCCCGATCAATAATTTTAATATTTTGAAAATTGGTCAGTTTCTGACATCTTAACATGGAAGCAATCTTCGGAAAGAAAACTGCTTAATTGTCCTCGACGATTTAAATTATTAAACTAGTTGCATGCAATATAATTTAAAAAAATTAACAAACCCCCTTATATATATATATATATATGTACCTCATCATTTAAATTATGTAAATGAAAACTGCTAATTTTCTTTATAAACTACTGCATAATTGACATTTTGGCTAAGATGCATAGTATAACTCTATTGGATATTATATATATATATATATATTATAAATACTGTACTACAATACAATGCATATCGCATGCTAGATAAAGCTCTTATTATTCTATAACAAATATAATTTTAACATCTACAAGGCGTTTTCTATATTCTAAATGGCAACTTATATATTCATGTATATATGTGTATATTTAGATTTTTCTCTGCATTTACATTATAATCATTGTAAAAAATTTAATAATTGGGCAGTCAAAAAGAAATAATATGGATATATTGTAAATTGTTCCTAAAAATATTTAAATTAGCTGTAGTTTATTCAATGACTATAAATATAATTATTAAAAACATTGTTTTGTATCAAAGATCTTCAATATCAAAACAATAGTGAATAAAAAGTAACCAAAACTGATTGGAATGGGACAAAGTGCACCTGGATAATTAATGCAATGTCTTCTTCCAATCTAGCACATGAATAAAGTGTTTTATACCAATTGGCAGGTTCAATTTGATCCACCTAGATCCGAAAATCAAACACCAGTCTATTCAGACTCAAAATTTTTCTTTATAAAGCGAATAGTACATGTACGAAAATTTTAGTCAAAATGAAATCTTTTTATAATAAAACACTTTTAGATTACACATCAAAATATATCTACTATAAATAAAAACTGCATTTCTTTCTACTGAATGCAAATTTGATTCCTCATAATATAAAGTAAAAATGACAGGCTTTATGATACTATATAGATTGTCTTTGGCTTAAATTAAAATTTCATGAATCTGGAGATGGCCCATAAAAGATCAATTCAGGAATCTGACCACCTTGAACTCCTGTACCATTAGTGCTATCAGAGGAACACTGAAACTGGAATGTGACACACCCCACAGTGATTTCTGTTAGACCCTCCTGCCCAAAGTAGCTAAGTTCAGCACCATCCAAAATAGTAGAGGCAGTATAGAATGTGTCTGCCTCTATCTGAATGGGATGTTGAAAGTAAACTTGGAAAGTATTACTTGAACCATCAGAAAAGAACTTAGTTTTATTTTCTGCAAGCACTTTACCCATTCTCTTCAATTCTATTTTTGCCACATAATCTGCTGATCCATTGCTGGATCCATACAAACCAAAACCTACAATGAAGATTCTTTTATCTACACAGAACTGAATGCTGTCACATCTTCCCCTGTAACGCCACTGATTACTCCTGTAGGCAGATGATTGAAATCGATGACAGATTTGGGTCTTAAGACCCACTCTCTGCTTGGTTAAAAAATTCAAATTTGGTTTATTATTGGCCGTAAAGAATAAAAAAATATCGGTAGTTTCTTGGAGAGTAAGTATTCCAGACTGAGCTGCTCCATTGGCATATTCCTCCAATGACATAGCTGGTATGCGTATTAAATATAATGCTTTACCTAAAACTAGTCGCTTGTTTTCAGCTGTGGGTTCCAAATCCCGCCTGGCACATTCGGCTGTAGCCCAATTTACTGCAGCTTGAAACAACACTATTTCCTTTGTATTAAGAGTTTCACGTTGCAAAATTGATTCCAACGTGTTGTAATCAATATCCACAAAACCATCAGAGGAAAGGGCCAATTCAGCCTGAGCATCAATCACTTCCCAACAACGCTGCATCAGATCAGGTTCTTCAAACAGACGACTCTGACTCAGAAGAACACAGGCATTCTTAGCTGTCAAACTTGTTTCCAGATAAGAAACACATGCACGAGCTAAATGTGGAACTAAATATTTCTTGGCAGCATATAAGGTAGCTAATACAGTATCAGCTTCTAAGTTGATGTCATCACAATATAAGTACCTAAAAGATTAAAGTAAAAATGTAAATATTTTATATCACTAGAAAATACAAATTACAGTATTTGTAGTAAAAATATTCTAAAAACTATGACAAATTAAGTTATTTCAAATTACAATAAAATTCATTTAAAAAATTTTCATGCATTCATGAAGGATAACTAAATAATTTTAGCTGATTAGAAGTTGCATTTTTAGCCTATTTTCTGAAGGAAATGGAGACTTATCTGTCCCCCCTCCTCTAATAACTTTTGAACTAATTAGCAGATTTTCATGAAATTCAATAGTGATATTCTGCCATTAAAGGGTATCTCTATATCACATTCTTTAATCTTGTCAGACTGACTAATCATGCAGGACAAAATTTCATTTTTTATTTCAATTTTAGTTTATATTATTGCCAATAGATGGCATTATGTGGTTAATAGTATAGAGGGTTAACATATGGCTTACCTGATTTTCCTAACACAGTGCCATCTATCTAAATATCTATGATAATGACACTATAGCCCTAATGTGTTGTCACAATAAATTCATCAATTCGACAACATCATATCATTATGATATCAATGCTAATGGCAGCATTAAAACTGTACAAACAAAACACCAATGGATTCCAAATGCCAAATATAAGAAAAATAAATGACACCAGAAACTAGGCAGTTTTAGTTCTTTCTGGAAATTCTTGTTTAAAATTTAGTTGGATCATGAAGTACTGGACAAACATCACTATTTTTATTTTACTTTATTTTTTTGATTTATTAATCAGTTACTAATGCAGGTGCTCCTTGATTATATTTGTGAAAGTATTACATAAATTTCTGATAACTGCATAATAATTTATGTAAATATAATTTTACCATTGTAATTATGTAGCAATCAATATTTTATGCTACTGTCCGACTATCGACGCAAGTACAGGTCGTTTCAAATATCTTGGCCGACTTCTGCGCGTAACGAAAGTTGCGTGGGGCTCTGAAAAACGGGTAGAAATCACAAAATACTACCAACTAGTAGAAACATACTAAAAGTGGACTGACAGGAACAATACAGTTAACAAAACACCCTTTTCCAACCCTTTTATGAAGCAATGAATTCGTCTTGTTATTGCACATGTCTTTTCCCTCGGCCAAGATATTTGAAACGACCTGTACGTGTGCACTAACTGAACGAGTCCAGTGACAAAATAGGGATCACATCTTCGCACGTGGATGTTTTCAAACGCAAGATAATTGGAGTTGAATGGAAATTTATTGTAATATCGAATACTAAATAATTAATTTCGACGTTGGAAATAGTATATTTAACAGAACTTAATATAATATAAATTCAATACTGTAATTCCCACCCGTCATTATACCGACTGCGATTTTCCCTTTCACATTTGGACTCATCCATCTTAGTTACGCGCAGCTTTCGGGGACAGATAATATCTAAAAGGAAAAAGAAACATATTAGCTATTGTAATATAACAGTAATAATATCGTAATTATATCAGTTGCAATCATCTATACATATAAATCTGAAATGCCTGCGCGCCCATGTACACTTATAACACAAGAACGGCTGAATGGATTTTTATGAAACATGTGTACACTTATAACACAAGAACGGCTGAATGGATTTTTATGAAACAACTTTTGCCTGTAAGGGGATGCATTTCGTTTAATATTGATTATTAGAAATTTGTTTTGTTAATTATAATTGGCGTAAATTACTTGATAAAGATAATTTATTTTTCACATTTCATTGGTTCACAGGCTTATGCATCGTGAATTGTTAAAACTTCATACTATATATATAATAATTAATTACAAAAAAACTAAGAACTTTCACAAATTAAATAAGTTATTTAACCATCGGAACACTTTGGGCTATTCCATGCAGATAAAGAAAAGGTTCTAGATGTTAACTAGACATTACATTAACTAAGACCTATGACGTAAAGACTGTGAACCAATGAATGTGAAAAATAAACACGTGTTGTGTAGACTTGAGTTTTGTTTGAAAGAAAACTGCTTTTTGCTTGTGGAATACTATATTGTGTTATTTGATTAAAATAAAGCTGGAATATAAGTCAAGAATATCTTATTAGGAAAATAAAATCAATTTGGATAATTCTTTCAACGTTTTAGGATTCTATATACATTTTACTTTAACGAAGGATATTACTATTCGTATTTAACCCTTTCGACAGACCGACAAAGATGATCTTCAAAGTTCTGTATTTGATTTATTATTATTTGTGGAAAAATGGTGAACGAATGTAATAGGATGTTTTATATACAAAACAATAAAAAAATTTAAATATTTGGGAATCCTACCAAGCTTCGGAACGGATATATTGTCGTAAAGCGAAAAAATTACGTAACTTCGTAAAGGTAAGTCGTAGCTTATTTAAATTTGTCATTCATTTAGAATGATAAGATACTGTACATCTAAATTCGTTAAAAATATCCGATTATCTATAAAAGTTTTGCAGAAAATCGTAAAGAAACGGATTTCGAGCCCCATAACTTGAGTACGGGGCTTTTGTCTCTCATAGGACCTTCACCAATGAACTCAGGAGCCTTACTTTGGGGCCCCATAACTTGAGAATGGGGCTTTTGTCCCTCATGGGACCTTCACCAATGAACTCAGGAGCCCTTAATTAGGGGTAAGATAAAGGGGGAGGTCGAAATTCCGCTGGGAGTTTTTCTCCTGTCGTATCATAAAGTTTCGTACATAGTACAGTTATATAAATTTCATAATCTTAGATTAATTCCTGCTACTGAAAGATTTACATTTAATTCGAGAAAATGAAACATTATAATATCGAACAAATTGACAGAATTCTAACAGAGAAAGAAAGATACGTGAACATTCGAAAAGACACGTTTCAAATAGAAAACATACTGTATATACCGGAAAGGTTAATACATTTTAGATGACCTTCAGGATTTTCTTCAAGGTTATAATTTAAGAGAAAGAGAAACTTAAGTACAACGCCATGAACTGTCCGAGCAACGCCAGGAACGGGTCTGCTACTATCATATAAAATTATAGCACTGCATTGTATATTAAATTATAATAATGATATTACATATTTTGGATGCCAGAAAGGCATCCAAAATAAATAAGTAAATTTTAAATCATAAGTTGAGGAATGATTTATTTTTATAATAAATACATATACTGTTTATTATTTCATGTATTCTTAAATTTTATATATTTTAAATAAAATTTACCAGATTATTTAACTGGTATACCATATAACTTTTATAAAGAATTGAATCCAAAGTTTTTTATATTAAACAAACCAAATCAAATTTCTTTTACTTTTTTTATATTTATTTAGATTAAAATTATCTTTTAACTCCTAAAAATTCTGATTAGGACAATGCAAGGATTCTTTACTTAGAAATCATTTGCATTGATGTTAATATATTTGCATAATCGTTGACTGAATTAGAAATCTTATGAATAATTAAAATTCATAGTAATAAAGTATTAGTCTCATGATGATTCTCTTTGGATCCGTCTTACAATGTTATGAGATTTGTGTTTGTTGTCTTCTAAATTGTTCATATTCCAACTATGCCATAATTATCAGAAATTTGGTAAATATGAATGTTGATGTCTAGGAGAGATTGAGAGGTGAATTGATGTCTAGGATAATTGGGAATCTTTAAAGGGACCATATTGCAATATAATTTAATATGACCTATATCTATTGAAAAATACTTTCTGCCAGAGATAAACAAGCCATTTTCTATTCTTCCTTTAAACATACTGAACAATAATCAATTAAGTTTTAAAAGATAAATAATTGATTCAAATTCAAGTTTATAATTCAAATGGTAATTGATCTTGGATATTCCTAAGAAAAACAACTGAAGATGGCTTACTTGCTCAGAATTAAAATATTTCTAAATATGAATCATAGTGTTAAACAATATTCTGTATAGTGTACAGGGCTGGGCTGTCAGAGAAAATGTGCCGACACTGACTCCTACATTTTTTATTTTGCTGACACTGACACCTCTGACAGTAAACACACACAAATGATTTTTTAAAACACATTTTTATTCAATATTATTACTGAAAAAGTTATTTATTCATCTGAAAAAGAAAAACCAATAAATTACGAGCAATGAGAAAGCTATTGCTGATCCCGACTTCTCCTAAAACTGCCAACACAGATTCCCCAGCCCTGATAGTACATATGTTGATTTTTTTATAGAATAAAGAATCAGAATATCAATAAATGAATTCAAGCATTTATGTATTATAGATAAGATTAAATGAAGGCATTCAGTCACATTTTATTGGAATCTAATGATAAGCCACATTTGACAAAGATGTGATTTCATTTAAATAAATAAATATTAACTGAAATTTATTATTATTTTCTAAAGTAGCAGCTATAATGATTTGGAAGAAATACATAATATGCTATATTTTTTCTCTTAAAAATTAAATTATATATAACTTATAAACTTCATATAATTAATATAAAATTAAACAAAATTGTTAAAAGGTTTGGTTCTATATTTATCTTAGGAATAGTTAATTTTTAATAGAGTGACTATACATACTGATTTAACCAGAACAATGGATAGTTCAATTTTTTCCCTTCTTTGTTTTTTAAAATAATGCCCACTTTGTTCTGTTTTCATAAATATAGACAATCCTTCATTTTCATATATGATTTACTTCTGAAAATGTATGCAAATATGAAGTTTTATGATTATCGAATGACAGATTTGTATATTATAAGAACAAGTAATGTTCTCTGGAATAAAACAAAAACAGTAGATTCCTAATTATAATATAGACTTTTAGTTAATTTTTATTTCTAAATATAGTATACAATGAATACATTATTATTTAAAGCAACCACATAAAAGAAGTTAGAGTCATCTATTGTTTTTGTGTAACTAGATTTTTTTTTTGCTGCTTTATATATGCTTATATCTGGTAATCAATATTAGAAAAATTATTTCTATACTTAACATAAAATTAAGTGAAAACAAATTATAAAGATAAATATTCTTTAAATTTAAAATCTTTATTTTAATTAATAACACATCTTGCATTTTTGATTTATAAACCTGTATTAAGTTTAAAAATTTTCTTCAAATTTGGGTGAATGATGTGCTGTTTTCCTGAAAAGATATTAGTAATTGTCTTGCCTTTTCTTTGTGAGAATATAGTCACTCTATTTTAAGAATACAAATACATATACACAAACACACAACATAAATACAATAAATTCTTGTTTTTTTTAATCTTTATTAAAACAATTACCTTAAAAGTGCTAAAAATGAAGCTGGTTCTACATCAGGAATTTCAATTTCACATTTATTTTCAGCAAGTCCACCATAAAACATTGCATAAAAAACAGAACTGCCTGTTGCCAAAACATATTTATGAGCTGGTATTCTCTGAGCATTTCCTTTTGGACCAACTAAAAAATGAACATCACTCATAAGTTCATTGTTGAACATAGCTGCATTTCTCTCTCTAATGCTTGCTTTACTAGCTTGCCAATTTGGATCAACAGTTTCAACAGGACTAGAAATTGTATTAATTGTTGTGCTCCCAGAAGTGATAGAAGGAGATGTCTGTAAGCCAGATGATGATTTATATGAAGGTGGACTAGATAAAGAAATATTAAATGTTGGAGATGATGGATGTATACCCAAATTTGTAGGACTGGATTGCAAATTGCTGCTTCCTAAAAAATTAAAAATTTTGATAAATCAAATTATACCATCTATTTAATTTCATATTATAATCAATATCTATTACAACTTATGATAAAATTTTATAAACAATGGATTTTATCAAAGGAATTAAAATATATCTGACATATTAAAATAAACTTGTAGTTTATTAAAAAAACTTATTGGCACTTTCAACATTTGAAATTCAGAAATTAAAAAGCAAACAGTTACTTTCTGAACATATATAATTAATTTTAGAATGATTAAAATTGTACAGGGCAATACTAATAGCATTAAGAAACCAAGGAATGGATCATCAGTGCATAGAACTACTGGATATCAGTAGAGTACATAGAACTACTGAGGAAGCAACAGCCATAATATGATTATATAATGATTGTAAGAAAATAAAAATTCAACAAGGAAGTTGTCAAGGAAACAACTTCTCACCAAAACTGTTCACAGCTTCTCTAGAAAAAATATTCTGACAAATAAAGGAATGAGAAAACAAAGATAAAACATCAATGGAGAATATCACAACTACCTGAAATTTGCAGACAACATAGTGTTGTTTGTCCAAACAGGTAATAAATTACAGGAAATGCTAAGTAATTTTAAGAAAAAAATCTGCCATTTTTAACCAATTACAATATTTAGATGACTTTTAAAAGTAAAACACCACTACCTAATTTCATGAAAATATACACATTTCAAAAATTATTAATGGGATAGAGAAGCAAACAGAGAACAGATGATAATCTCAATAATATCAAAGGAAAAGGATGGTTATGAATCATCATCCTGTTTGTTTGATGATAATTAAATTTGTATATAATAAAAAAATTATTATATATAAATCTATTTACTATCCAGGAAATTACTGTCTTCAAATTTTATCTGTTTATTATTTAAATGCTTCTTTGAAGGAAATGCTGATTTGATTACTCTGGCTTTATAAATCTAGTCAGAGATTAATATTATGATGCATTATTGTCAAGAAAATATTTAATTTGTATAATTATATATGAATAATTAATACTGACATGGTTAGCACTTATTAATATTAGTTAGAATGAAGATATAAATAGAATTAATATTTTATAGTCAACAAAACTTCAAAATTTCAACAAAAAGGTTTATTACAATGTTTACAAATTAGCACATATTTTTTTCATTGAAAGTTTCTTCTAAGAAATAATAATAATGAAGAATTAATATCTAATAACAAAAATTTTTATTCTTTCTATAAAAATGTATAAATCATTCAATTGCTTATGTTCAGGATTGCATAAAGAACTGGGAGTACAAATTAGTTCAGTCTGTTTTCAAAAGATGGCACTGTCTGTTACGAATGTTTCCTAGTGACATCTGATATCATCTGTTTCAGAGAGGTTAGACATCTGTCAATAATAATCAGTTAATATTGCTTTGAGATTCATACAAAAACCTTGTTTTTTACTGTGTTGAATATTTCAACTTTTGTGTTAACTAAGCAGCATTTGTGGGAGTTTTAGTTTTCTGTTTTAATTGGAAGAAAAGTGCAGCTGAAGCGCATAGAATGCTTGTGAAGTTTATGGTGACAATGCTCCATCTGATAAATCATGTAGGGAATGGTTTTGATGTTTCAAGAATGGTGATTTCAGTGTTGAAAACAAGCCTCGCTCTGGACAGCTAAAGAAATTCAAATACGAAGAATTGGAGGCATTACACGATGAAGATCTGAGTCAAATGCAAGAGGTGCTTGCAGAATCAATTAGAGTGACTCAACAAGCAGTTTCCGTACAAGTGAAATCCATAAGAATTATTTAAAAGCAAGGCAACTGGGTACCTTATGAACTGAAACCAAGAAACATTGAAAGGAGATTTTTCACTTGCAAACAGCTGATTCAAAGACAACAAAGAAAGGGTTTTTTACATTGGATTGTGACTGGGGAAGAGAAATGGATATTATACGACAACCCCAAGAAGAAAAAATACTATGCTATGCCTGGTCAATCGTTGCCATTGATCTCAACATCAACACCAAAGCTGAATATTCATGGTTCCAAAGCCAGATACAGAGCATGGTTCATGCTCTGTATCTGGTGAGACCAAAAGAGTGTTGTGTACTCTGAGCTGCTACAACCTGGCAATTCCATTACGATTAGTATAGGCTACAACTGATTCGTTTGAGTTGTGCATTATGAGAAAACCATCTGGAATACGAGCAAAGACATGACAAAGTTATTTTTCTGCACGACAACGCTTGGCCTCATGTCGCAAACGTCGTAAAAAAATATTTGGAAACACTCAAGTGGCATATTTTACCGCACCTGCTGTATTCTCCGGACATTGCTCCTTCTGATTACTTGTTGTTCCGATGGATGCAGCATGATTTGGCAGATCACCGGTTCACTTCTTTCGCAGAAATCGAAAATTGGCTCGTAACTTGGATCACCTCAAAAGATGAGACATTTTTTCAAAATGGAATTCAAAAATTGCCTGAGAGGTGGGAAAAAGCAGTAGCCAGTGATGGACAATATTTGATTAATCTGTTCATTCATTTTGTTCTGAAATAAATGCATTTTTGACTACAAAAAAATGGACCGAACTAATTTGTACTCCCAATATACTGGAATTATGATTACATGTATTTAGTGCAAGTTATTCTTTTGTAACCAACATCTGAGTTATATAATTTTCATACATATAAACTATTTATTTCATCTTTTGAATTTTTCAAAAACTGTACAAAAGTTTTAAAAATTATGATGGCACCCATTTCCTTCAGATTCAATCATCATCATTCTAATTTCTATTATCTCTTTTTTTTTGAGGCAATTCTTTTCTATCTGATTCATTAAAAATTTGGGTTGTTATTAACAATAAAATTCAAATAACACCTCAAATTTTTAATATGATTAATACTCAAAATAAACCTATTATGTTATAATTTTTTTTAATTTTAACAATAAAATATTTTTTAATGCGAAAATAATTTATAGCAGCATTTAAATATAGTATCTTTATACTAAACTATATATTTTTTACAGTGTGCCATCATCTAATATTTTTAACAAAATAAGTAATTTTTGGTAATTCAAAGATTGTCATCTCCATTTCCACAGCAATTTATCACTCTATCATAAATTTTATGATAAATTATATATTATTAATTCTTCTCTATTTGTTATTCTAAACAAAAGTTGTATTGATAGTAATTCTATAACTTTTAAGGAAAAATCTTAAAAATATCATCTTAAACTTTTTCTAGTATTTTAATATGTACATTATTCAATCATGTAAAAATTGCATACAGGAATACCTCGATTATCGCGGTTTCGATTATTGCGGGAATCGCTGGGAAAGTGCAGCCCTAGGTTATACTTCATTGATGCAATATGGCCCTTTCTCCCAAAAGTTTGCCCACCCCTGCTCTAAATAATGGTCTGATTTAAAAAAGTATCATTTTGGATCTGATTCTTTTATTACAATAAAATGGAATGTAGTAATAAATATTGATAATGGGCAATCCATAAATTTTGGACATTTTTAATTTATGATAGTATAAGTCATACTACCTGTATGTTTTTTTTTTTTTTAAATAATGTTTCAAATCAACCTGTGAAACTAATGAAACAATCAGATTTTAAATTTAATTTCTGAATGACCTTTTAATATAGAAGAGAAAATGGAATATTTTAGTTAACTAAATATCTCCATAAACCAGGTTGCAGAGTTGGAGTTGGAATTTTAAACTGCCTGGGGTCCGGAGTTAGAGTCGGACCTTACAAATTTTTGGAGATTGGAGTTGGATTTTTTTTAAAGGTGGAGCCATAGTCAGATCATTTGCCATCTGATTCTGGGCAGTTTAAATCCAACTCTGACTCCATCCTTGAGTTGCAGAGTCAGAGCTGGATTTTTAAACTGCCCAGAATTGGAAGTCGGATCTTATATATTTTAGGAAGTCGGAGTTGGATCAGTTGTCATCTGACTCTGCAACCCTGCCATAAACAATGTCTTGAAGAGGAAATGAGTATAATATTTCTAACAGGAGAAAAGGAGAAAAAAACAAAACAACACATTCAAAAACTAGCATAAGACTGCAGAAATTACTTTATTTGACACACATTTTCAACTCTCCTTCAGAGCCATCATCAGGTCTATATACAAACTTGTTTATATGCAATTTTCAAAAACAATTTCTGATAATAAGATGAATTTTTTGGTAGAAATTTCATTACTTTATATTATAATGTTAATAAATTAAAAATTAAGTATTATATAATTTTAGGAAATTGCAGCCAAGTCTACTTTGTGTTGTGGTGTGTAGTATTGGGTGCAATGCTACAATAAACCATCTGTGTCCAATTAGAGGAATATAAAATACAGTGGTTACCTTGGTTAATGTCGTTATCCAAGGCACGATTCCCCATAGGATTTAATTGAAAATTGATTAATTCGTTCTGGCTCCTTCCCACAACCATAGTAAATATTAAAAATGCAGATAAAACTCATTTAAAATGTCCTAAAATTATGGAAAATATCACTTATTTATTATATTTGTTACAAAAAAAAATTAACATTAATAAAATGAATTGTTCATGAAAACAGTTTTTAATTATCAATCTCACCAGAAGGACAATTGGGCTCATTTTCGAGTTTTTTGAGAAACAAACCCATAAACACTGATTAGAAGCTTATAGATTCAATGATTACTATATAGATAAGATTTGATTTTGCCTTTTAATGGCAAACAAACAGTGACAATGCATTCGCTGATTTATTGTCTATATGAACTGTAGAATCTCGGACAGACATTTTTTTTCTTCTAATGGAATCTGAAACTGCGACGTCACACCACTTGCAATACATAACACAAACAAACAATAGAATCAGACTTTGTTGGCAGAATTTAAAATAATAATCGTCTAGAATATCATCTTTAAGAAACTAAAAACTAGTGAACTGTTGCGCGTCTATTATTGAATTAGACTTTGTTCGCAGAATTTAAAATAATAATCGTCTAGAAATACTTATCTTTAAGAAACTAAAACTAGTGAACTATTGCACGTCTATTTTTAATTAATGATAATTTGTTTTCACTACTATATGTTAATTATCATTTATTTAAATATATTTTTATATGGTTATAATTTTATTAATTTTAATAATGATATTGTCGGATTTGAACTGATTGTAATTAAAAAAAAAATAACGATTAACAACTGAGCTAACGAATCATATGATGCAATGACGAGCTGTTATAGAGCTCTATTTTGTCGGAAGTTCATATAACCAGGCGTCGTTAACCAAGACATTTTTTTCTTACAGCCACTCGTCATTAACCAAGTACATCATTATCCGAGGCCGTCATTAACCAATGTACCACTGTATATTATAACTGTTTATGCACTAGATGAGACTATTTTCATATAAGCTAGGAATTTTTGATATAAATTTAAAAAATTTATAAAAAGTACTGCTAAAAATTGTGTAAATGAGCAAGAACAAGTTAATAAATGCGAAATATTAATAAAAATGAGACAATTTCAATGAATTCATGTAATATTTTTAAATACACTCATCCCTCGATTTACACGATAGATACGTTCCTGGAAAAATCGTGCAAACCGAAACCATGTAAAACAAGATGCAGAATTCATACAAAATAGAAGGATATGTTCGATTAAACTGTAAACCATGTAAATCAATGTAAAGAAGATAAAGAAAAGTCGAGAATATGTTCTTTATACCGTGTAAAATGAGATACGGATTAAAGAAAAAAAAAAGGGGGATTGGTTCATTTTTTTTAGAGATAATTTAATGCTTATACTTTTTCAATTTATTTTTGAATTTCTAGAAACAAGTTGATTCTTAACTTGACAGTTATCATATGATCTAGAATGTAAGAAAATTGTATAAATAGGCAAGCTGCAAGCCTGAATTGAGTTTAGTTGAACTGTGAGCCTTGGACGGTAAAAGTTAATAGTGAGTGATAAATTGTGAAAGCGAAAGTGGACCAAGAACTGTAAGTTATTCTGAATTAAAGACATAGATTAGTGTTTATGAGATGATTATCGAATTTTGTATTGGATATTGTATTGAATTTAGTTATAGTGAAAAAAGATTGTTTTGTGGGTAAATAAATTGGACTATACAAAATATAGCTGTATTCACTCTATGAACTTGTAAACCTACAAAATGTGACAATATGATACTCTTTTAATTTATAAATGGCATAATGCAAAACAATCAAAACCCCAAAAAAATTTTTTGTTTTCATTTAAAATCCGTGTAAAAGTGAAACCGTGTAAATTGAGTACTGTGCAAATCGAGGGATAGCTGTAACTATATGACGTAACTTCAAGAAAGGGTACATAACTCATGGTTTTTTTATAAATAATTTTCGAAAATTTCAGCCAAATTTCTTTATTCATGGGTCATTTTGTTTAGAGGATTTATCCCTATCTAACAATATCAACTATTTCATTGCATAGCTAAAATTTTGAATAAAGAAAGTGTGTTTTTATCAATCTCATATGCATAACAAAAAGTTGTGAAAAATAAAATTTCAAAATATTTCAATGAAAATTAAGTGAGATTTCACAATTTTAATTTTTTTTTGCATATCATTGGGCCGATTGTTTAAACGGAGTTTCTATAGTCCACGGTTTACAGCAAAAACCGGGCTTTTAAAACATTTGCTCATTATAAATTTTTTTTATAAAAGAGAGATAAAGCTTGTACATCAAATTTTTGATACAAGTTATATTTGCTTGTAAAATCAGGGTCTTGTAAACTGTGCTTGATCAGTATATGATTTTCTTATAAGTCTAGAATTCTTGATCTTCCTTGTATGTTTTTTAATTTATAGAGAACAAGAACTATCCCTATAGAAATAGATTAAATGAGAGTTTGAGTAATTAAAAATAGTAATAGAACTATTGGCTGTTTGCATATCATTAAGTTTAATTTCAAAAAATAACTGGCACTCAAGGGGCTAATTCACTTTTAAAACATTTGCTCATTATAAATTTTTTTTATAAAAGAGAGATAAAGCTTGTACATCAAATTTTTGATACAAGTTATATTTGCTTGTAAAATCAGGGTCTTGTAAACTGTGCTTGATCAGTATATGATTTTCTTATAAGTCTAGAATTCTTGATCTTCCTTGTATGTTTTTTAATTTATAGAGAACAAGAACTATCCCTATAGAAATAGATTAAATGAGAGTTTGAGTAATTAAAAATAGTAATAGTAATAGAACTATTGGCTGGATATAGTTGCTTAGATGGATGCAATGCCTATCAATATTATAGATAGTATTAAGAATTTTCCCTTCACTTTTATTTGTTTTTTTCTTTCTTCTTAATTCTCTGATGAATAATGATATATTGAATAAGAAAAAACTCAAAGTGCCTGGTGATTTTTGATATCCTTTATTATAATGGCAATACATCTTTGAAGTTTATACAATAATTCCTTGATTTTTCTTCCTATCTAAAACAGAATATCACATATGGCATGCAAAGTTTGGAAATTATTACCTACTAATACAATTTCACAACAGTGAAATTAAGTTCCCCAATTTATAATAGAAACTCTGTTGAATAAATGAGAACTCTCACATTTGAAAGAGCATTATAAATATGATTCATAAGACGATTTGTTATCCAAGGTTTATCTAAAGAATTTTATTTCTTTAGCAAAGATTAAAGTTTCAGAAATAAAGCTGATTTTAGGATAATTACGTTGAATAAATGAGAACTCTCACATTTGAAAAAACATTATAAATATGATTCATAAGACAATTTGTTATCCAAGGTTTATCTAAAGTATTTTATTTCTTTAGCAAAGATTAAAGTTTCAGAAATAAAGCTGATTTTAGGATAATTACTTATTCTTTTCTAACAAGGGGATCATGTAGATTGGTTTTGAGTTGAAATTGAGTTTATTTTTGTTAGTTTAAATCAGTAAGAAAATTAAAAGACTTCATTTCATAAATATTTATCTACATTAGAATAAAGCATGTCAATTCAGCACACTAGAGAAAGGAAAACTAAGTCTAAAAATGTCATTTATCAGCAAATTCCAACTACACGGGTGCTGTACAGATTCACGACTTGTGTAGTCCTTCAGGAGATTAGTTTTTTGGACTTGGGTAATCAATTTAACAAATTATAACTGTCTTATTCTGAAAGAAGCTTTAAGTTTAACTAGATTTGCTGGATAATTTTTATCAATTAAAACAGAGAATTTTTGGCTACTGAGCATAATTTTCAGTAATATCTAATGATAGAACTATACAAAATTTATTTAACTAAGATTTAATTATCATTACAAATCTGTTAATGGTATCTAAACTGTTCATCTGTTTCATTAAATTAAACTTAATTTCTTCTATAATTTCCTCTATCCACCCCAGGGGTACTAAGAAGAGGCAAACTAATTTTAATTTGTTGAAGAATTACAGAGAATAAAGTAATTTATGCAGTTGATCAGCAGTCTTTCCAGTCTTCCCATGACACAAAATAGAGAGAAAATTTTGCTGTATGATATGCATAACAATCAGGATCATAGAGCAAGAAAAAAATTTCCATGCTTTCAGAAAAATATCAAAATGTAAACATTTATTAGAAATATCCCAGATAATTGCAACAATGTATGAAATATATGTTGGAAGATATCCATAGAGATGTGATCCAAAACTGAAGATTTGTGCAAACTCAAAGATGTTAAAAATTCATTTTTTATCAGGGAGAATGTTCTTCCCCAAAGTTTACAACTATTTTTATTTATGTAAAATTTATATGATGATGTTTTGTTAATCTTAATTCGAAGGCAATATTTTCTTTGCAATGATTGTTTTTTTCAGTTTATAATTGTCACTGATTCTTTTGAGTAATTGAGGTATATATTTATAAACAAAATGAGAGTGGATTTCTTGCAAACAATTGAAAATGAATATTTGGGTGAATAATGGAAATCTTAACAGGTTTTTTTCTATAATGCATTATTTGAGTTTGATTACTTTATTTCTTTTGACGAGACTAAATAGGATAATCTTCATACAAGACCATTTTTGGAGATATCACTCATCATTCATTCAACTTAGAGGCGATGTGTAGGTATTCAAGAATCGGTAAATCTTACTGGAAGAATTTTACCGGCCTCTTAACAGTTTTCCTAATCTATAAATGGTGTGCCAAAGATATATCGATATTTCATGTAAATTTTTAGGGATTTCCTTAAAAATTCTTTTATAATTTTTAAAACAAGCAAAAGCTTTAAATTAACACTTGAAACAGCCATGATTCAATAAATACATTCATTCATTGTTCTAATATGAATACTCAATGTTTTAATAATTTTCATAAATCGGCATCTTTTATATGAAGCTTTATTATGAACTTCATTCTAATTACAGATCGCCCACCGACATCTGCTATTTTTAACTTTCAGGAAATAAATATTTAATCAAATTATTGCATCGAAAACTAGTAATGAATTTTGTTTGTTCATAAATAATAAAAACCAATATAACTTACCATTTTAAATATTAAAGTAATCTAGGAAAACGTGCTTCTATAGACTTTCTATTAGACAATCAACGTGCTGGCAAGTTATTTATTTCAATAATGTAAAATAGCCCAATATAGCCAAAGTTAGTTAATAGGAGACAAAATTCACTAAAATTTTTCAGTTATTTTTTGATATTTTTATATTGATAGATATTGATGATTGACTCATTCCAGACAAATACTCATATATGTATTCCAAATAAATATCAATTCTAGAATGTCTCTCAGTTCGATGAATACTATATAATCGGGTGATGTTGGCCGGATTTTTTTCTGTGGGGTTTTCAGGTGGTTTTACATCGCTTTCTATTTTCGATGAATTCTAAATAGCAGGGCATTTTCCATGCCCATTTTTTTGCATATTTTACGCCCCCTTTCCAATCAGGGAGATTACTAAGGGGGCGCGGCCAGTTCCAACCACAGGCTGCACCCACACCCGTGAAGAGGGGCCGGATGATGAAGGACGGGGAACACCGGGCCAGGCCCAGTACCCCGAAAAAATCCGGACCAGACCCGGGTCCTCCGGTAGTTCTAAGCTTCTACCTAACATGAAATGGGTTGGGTTACTTTCACAGGCTGGAAAGGTTCTTTGTTTTTTCTACATTTTGCTTTTAATGTTGGCCCAGCTGGCTCTTGTACTCTATTTGATGGAATTTAATTTTGGCCCAGTACGGCTCCCTTAGTACTCTATTTGAGTGGAAGGAGGCAATCAAAATTAGCCACCAAGCTTATCCATACAAATAGAAATAAGAAAGAAAGACATAGAAGAAACTCACTCACTCCCAGTTTATAACTCAGAAGACCATGCGTTCTCGAAGTTTTAACGTTAGTATTGAGTAATTACGTGACCCGGGTCCTCGTGCGTGGCACGCCGACAGCGTTACCACTCGGCAATCCAGTCGCCTCCATACCCATTATGGGCTGCCCCACTATTGGTAGAATCAGTTGTCAAGTGGAGAATGGATTCAACGACCGAGATCAGACTCCTCCTAAAAAATTGGAGGTTGGGATCTATTAATTGAACTTGGATTCTCAGGATGGAAGCACAGTACACTTCCACCGTGGCCATCCAGCCGACTGTCAATCGGAAACGCCACATAAAAACACTACGGCTTTTTATGGAGAGGTTTCTGGGTTCAGTTCTATGTCCCAATCCTTGGAAAATTTATACAGAGATCCGGGCCCAGCAAGCATGTCGATTCCCGTATCTCAGTCCGGCTAACCTCTTCACAGTAGTAGGCAATTTATGATAGGCCTGGACTCGCTCTGCCACTTAATAACAAATAGGTTGGGAAATGGCGCCATCTATTGAAAAAACATTTATGATGCCTCCTTATTTTATACCTCTTTTAAATTAGAGAGTATTAAGCAATAAAATCTTTTCTTATCCCATCACAGGTTTGTTCAGAACTATGAATTTTGGCACTATTATGGTTTATGGGATCCGGAGATTTGATGATAGCGGGATTCACTATCAGTCTGAACTGTTATTTAAAATGAAAGTGTATAATCTGGAATTTAATTCGGATACTATCGTTGAACAGAACCCGGTGGAGTATCATTGGCTTTCCTCTTATAAGTGGAAAGCCAATAAATGCTCTGCCACTTAGTATTCATCGAAAATAGAAAGCGATGTAAAACCACCTGAAAATCTCACAGAAAAAATCCGGCCAACATCACACGATCATATAGTACAGTATTCATCGAACTGGGAGACATTCTAGAATTGATTCTTGAATTGAATACATATATGAGCATTTGTCTGGAATGAATCAATCATCAATATCTATCAATATAAAAATATCAAAAAATAACGAACAAAAATTTTTGTAAATTTTGTCTCCGATTAATTAACTTTGGCTATATTGGGCTATTTTACGTTATTGAAATAAATAACTTGCAAGCACGTAGAGTGTCTAACAGAAAGTCTATTGAAGCACGTTTATCAGTCGGTTGGATGGTCGCGACTGGTTCACAACACGTTTTTTTACTAGCTAGTCCGATTCTCCAGAGTGGAAATGTGCTGCGCTTCCACACTGGAGAATTCGCGAGTCCCGCACTTTCAATCTTTTTAGGAGAAGTCCGGGCTTGGCTCGTTGAATCTCCTCTTCCACTTGACGGCTGATCCCACCAGTGGTGTAATATACATGGAAATATCTCATCGACTAGAAAGCGACATAAAACCACACAGAAAAAAAGCTGACTATCAACACCTCGGAGGACAAAGCGGTGGCTATACTCTCCATATTAACAGAAAGAAGAAGAAGCTGACTGTCAACTTACTTAATCAAATATTATAATAAACTGATTCGGTCGGATTGGCCGCGTGAAAACACTTTGGTTTTCTGCTCTAGAGGAGCTATGAAATATTCATTATAGGTCCAGACCCGGCGATCGATCCTTGTCCTTCACAATCTGGTTGATCCTTCCATAAAAGTGAGTAGCCTATTTAGTGCCGTAGCTACTGCTCTAAGCGCCTATGGCTCAAGATATAAAAGGCGCCTTTGTAAGGAATATAAACAAGTAAATCAGCAAAATTTTTTTGTAATTTTTTTTTATTAATTATTTATTTAATATGTGTGAAGGAGAAATCGGGATATGACATATAAATTATAAAAATTGTCAGCTACAGATTCAACAAATATTATTATACACAGATTATAAAATTTTATAAAAAGCTATTACAGAAGCTTCACCTTTCATGTTTTGATTTCTGAAAAATTATTTATTATTTCTTTAAAATTGGTTTCTAAAAAGAAATCATTTTTAATTGATAGTATTGCTAAATTGGTCAATCGATTTTGAGTCATCGTTGACGTTAAATAATTTTTAATTTACTGAATCTTCGTTCTCCAGTAGCAAAGTAACGGGTAACGTGAGCATGATACACAGTGCCATGATTAAATATAGATATGATTCACAAAGATTCCATTTTAAAATTCCTTCTAAAATTTCCTTGCAGTATAATGATGTTAAATTTGGAAAAATCATCTGTGCCTGCGATTTAAGGCATTTTAATTCATTGAAAAATTGAAATTTGTCCAATTCTTTATATTGAGAACAAAGATCACTTGCACTTTTCTTTATATCGTCAATTGAAAATGTTGCAATATTTTTCCCGATTGAAAAATCTAACCAGCCTGTTACCCGACTCGCTGCTGCACACGCAAACAGGCTTAGCAGTAGGTATTTACGTCATCATCATAATAATTTTTTTGCATTTTTTGTGTCATATTAAAAATAAATAAACTTTCTCACACTTTTTTTAATAAATAAAAATCAGTTACTGTTATAGGATAACGTGAGGGGGACGATGGTAGTGAGCCCTTGGATTACGCGCCTATTTTGAATGGCGCCTATGGCCGTGGCCACCTTCGCCATCCCTTGCTACTGCACAGAGCTTATTGAATGGCTTGTTTCGCCCGGTCACTTAGTACTCTATCTGAATGAAAAATGGGACACCTGTTACTAAAAACGAAACCGAATCGGCCGGATAGCTATATGGCAGAGCGTTCGCTTGCCACATGTAGGATTCGATTGGAACTTCAGATTCAACATCCCAGATCTTTTTTTTGTAGTAGGGATCCAGATTTGAGCCACTGAGCTTCATCTTTCATCATACAACCGACTCCACTACGGGTTAAGTTAGGTTAATTAGATTACGCCGCTATATCCTCATGGGATATACTGTATCTGGCGGCGGCCACTTGTAGAGCCCATCACAGGCTGGCCAACACCCGTGATGGGGTCAACCGAATGGTTGAAGGATGGGGTTCAACGGGCCGGGCCCGGACCCCTCCTGACTCCACTACGGGTGGGCAACTTGGACGGTGGAATGGTCTCGTAGTAAAGCAGTCACTTAATATATAGCCATTGCGTTCGATTCCTGGTTTCATATTTCGTTTTTCAGAAGTAGTCCGGCCCGGCCCGTTGTTTTTTTGTCAACAGATGACGCCACACTCCATTCTAGTAGAATACTATGTGGCGGGGCGAAACAATCCCTTCCACAGGCTGCCCACCCCTGCGGAGGGGTCAGCCGGATTGTGGACTTCCACAGGCTGCCCACCCCTGCGGAGGGGTCAGCCGGATTGTGGAGGACATGGATTTAGATTTCACAGACTGCCCACCCCTGCGGAGGGGTCAGCCGGATTGTGGAGGACGAGGATCGACGGGCCGGGACCCCATGATAAATATTTTCAAGGGGTGGGACCCGTTTCCCACCCCTGCAGAGGGGTCAGCCGGATTGTGGAGGACGGGGATCGACGAGTCCGGACCCAATGATAAATATTTTCAAGGGGTGAACCCAGGACTTCCTACCTCTGCGGAGGGGTCAGCCGGATTGTGGAGGACGGGGATCGACGGGCCACCCAGATCCCATGATAAATATTTTCAAGGGGTGGGACCCGAGATTCGAACATGGACCTCATGATAAATATTTTCAAGAGGTGGGACCCGGGACTCGAATAGGGATCAGCCGGATTGTGGAGGACGGGGATCGACGGGCCGGGCCCGGAAGTCAGCCGGATTGTGGAGGACGGGGATCGACGGGCCGGGCCCGGATCAGCCGGATTGTGGAGGACGGGGATCGACGGGCCGGGCCCGGACCCTCAGGATAAATATTTTCAAGGGGTGGGACCCGAGACTCGAACCCGGGTCAGCCGGATTGTGGAGGACGGGGATCGACGGGCCGGGCCCGGACCCCATTGTTTATTTTCAAGGGGTGGGACCCGAGACTTGAACCTGGGTCCTCCAGAGTGGAAAGCCGAAGGTTTCCACGCGGCCAATCCGGCTGACGGCCCAGCCGGTTGAAACCCATCCTTCAATAGTCCCGATTAATTCCGGCCAGATGGCCGCGTGGTAAAGCTTTGGCTTACACCCTGGAGGATCCGGGTTCAAATCCGGGTCCCACACCTCCAGTTTTTCAGGAGGGGTCCGGGCCCGGCTCGTTGAACCCCATCCTTCAACCTTCTGGTTGACCCCATCATGGGTGTTGGCCAGCCTGTGATGGGTTCTAAAAGTGGCCGCCGCCAGATACAGAATATCCCATGAGGATATGGCGGCTTAATCTAACTAACCTAACCCGATTAATTCCATCATGGGTGTTGATCAGCCTGTGATAGGATCTAAAAGTAGCCGCTGCCAGATATATCTCATGTGCGATATGGTGGCTTAATTATCTAAAAAAAAAAAACATACGAGTGAATAATCCATGGTAAACGCTGAAATAGCTCCTTCGTTTAGTAATCTTTTTTTTGGTCTACAGATGACGCCATTTTCCATTCTGTAAGAATACTAAATGTTCAACATTAACTATGAAAAACTTTTTCATAGTTAATGAAAAGTTAATATACGTATTGAGGTAACGCTTGAATGCACGTGAACCAAAGAGATCTTAAATATTTTCAATTACATTATCTGATTTTCTACAAATTAGCGAAATTTTAGACTTTTATGGTATTTATTATGTCCACTAATTCTTAATACTGTAAGTTTGTCAACATTTCAAAAATTCAAAAACTTATCCAACCAAAACCTTTGTTACTATATTAATAATTTCGTTAAAATTAATTTGATTCATTAGACAGGTCTGTACTGTCCGTCCAGCTTAGCCGCGACCATCGATGCAAGTATGCGTGCGCTAACTGAACGAGTCCAGTGACAAAATAGGGATGACAGCTTCGCACATGGATGTTTTCAAACGCAAAAACTGAAGTTGAATGGAAGTTTATTGTAATGTCGAATGCTAAATGATTAGCAAGTATGCATGCGCTAACTGAACAAGTCCAATGACAAAATAGGAATGACAGCTTCACACATGGATGTTTTCAAATGCAAGATAACTGAAGTTACTTTGCACATGGATGTTTTCAAACGCAAGATAACTGAAGTTGAATGGACTTATTGTAATGTTGAATGCTAAATGATTAGTTTTGACGTTGGAAATAATATATTTAATGCACATAGATGTTTTCAAACGCAAGATAACTGAAGTTGAATGGAAGTTCACACATGGATGTTTTCAAACGCAAGATAACTGAAGTTGAATGGAAGTTGCATATGGATGCTTTCAAATGCAAGATAACTGAAGTTGAATGGAAGTTTATTTTGTCAAGGTTGAATGATAATGATTAGTATCGACGTTGGAATAGTATATTTAACAGAACTTAATATAATATTAATTCAATAATTTTTATCTAATAAAATATAATCATTATAACCGAAACCATTCCCTCCGTCATTATACCGACTGCGACTCTCCCTTTCGCGTTTGGACTCATCCACCTTAGCTAGGCGCGGCTTTCGTGGACGGACAATACTATGCACGATGCTGCCATTTATATAATTTTAATTCATTATTAGACAGCTTCAGCAACACAAACGTTTACTACGAGAATGACGTAGAACGCTGGAATGACGAAATCGTGGCGTCATTTCGAATCGTCGGTAGAGTTCTTCACGTCGAAACGTGAGTTAAGGAAAGATTCTATATTAAAACGTATTCGTTTAAGGTTCTACACGTCGAAAATGGCAAATTTGACGCTTAGGCAGGGAGATTCACGTTGGCGATTACCTATATTTGTAGTGACTAAACGACTAAACATAGTATCTATGATATGATAATTAAATTTTGTGTTAAAACGGTTAAAAATCCTAACTTGAAGACTTACTTTTATACCATATTTTTAGGCGTGATTTCTGGATACCTCACACTGAGTGGAAAAAACTTTGTTTCATTTTTATTTAATCTAAATATTTTTTCTAGTTGAAGTGATTTGAAAAACAAAATCGAATCAACCAGCCACGGACCCGGATGTTCGTGTTCTACGCAAGCGTATTAAACGAATATGATGTCGTACACATGTGATGCTATCTGGAGAAGTTAAGGGAAGTAACGACTTGCTGAAGCAGATTTCTTCTACAAACGCACGCGTAACTTAATGACGTCAACTTAATGACGACAACGTAAACTTAATGACGTCATTCTTCTTTGCGTTTACGTTCGCGTCAACGTCTTGCTGAAGCTGTCTATTATAAAAATAATAGTAATAATTAGAATATAATAAAATAGTACACTTTGTGAAATAATATGCTGTGTCGTATTTTAATACGACACAGCATATTATTTCACAAAGTGTTTTGTCCATTATGTTCTTATTTGGATCATATTTTACAGTTTCACCTTAAAAAATTTAATCATTTGCGCAAATATTTTTTGAGATTTTGTCATCACTTTCCCTTCTGATATTTCTTAAAGAAGAAAAAAACGATACCTGCCATTTAACATTTGAAATACTTCAATTTTTTAATTAAAATAAATACATTTTATTATTATTTAAATATATACAAAAA
This sequence comes from Olivierus martensii, assembly GCA_000484575.1. Classification (NCBI taxonomy): domain Eukaryota; kingdom Metazoa; phylum Arthropoda; class Arachnida; order Scorpiones; family Buthidae; genus Olivierus; species Olivierus martensii. The sequence goes on from AYEL01066130.1 coordinate 112,961, forward strand.
GGAATGTGGAATAAATAATCTCTTGCACTTTGTAAATAAAAAAATACAGCACTAAGAGCAGAAACATTTTAATGACCGGATTTTGCATTCATTTTTTCAACTGAAATGTATAGACTTTATATTGTAAGAAGAAAATAATATATAATTGTTTGATCCGGTAAATTCTGAATTGTTTGGACTATATTTCCTCAGAAAAAAAGACTTTTTGGTTATTTCTCTTATTTATACAATCGTTTAAATTTTAGTTTACATTATAATTTTATTTATATAATCATCATATATATATATATTTTTTTTTTTT
>AYEL01066132.1:0-63533 GCA_000484575.1 Olivierus martensii
GAACTACTCTCCCACGCAAGGAAGGAGGACATGGCCTTATTGACATCCCACATTTACACGACAGACAGATCTATAATCTGAGAGAGTTCTTCCATAAAAAACAACGTACATCACAACTACACAAAGCTATTGTCTTGGCAGATAGAAACATGACACCACTAAATCTTCAGAACAACACTCCGTGCCAAATAGACAACACTGCACACATAAATGAAAAGAAAACATCCTGGTGTAAAAAGGAACTCCATGGCAGACATCCACATGACTTACAGAAACACTTCATTAACACCAAGCATCAAACAGCTGGTCAGTCAGGGGATCTGTTTACTGAAACAGAAGGGTTTATATAGCTATACAAGACCAGGTAATAAACACGAAAAACTACATTAACAAATGACACATGTAGGAAATGCCACATAACACCCGAAACGATTCAACACACTACATCTGGTTGTAAGCTACTGGCACAAACAGATTACCTGCACAGACACAACCAAGTAGCAAATATAATACACCAAAAGCTTGCAACCAAACACAAATTAATAAAGTAGATTAAAGACAGCTCACTAGCAAGTATAGATTTTTATTTAGCATAACGTTTTCGGACTGTACTACTCCGTCATCAGTGCTGCTAAACTTTACAAAAGAACATCGACTATATATAATTGCTTAATCTACTTTCGTATTAAGCAAGTAATCTCTATTATTTTCACAAATTAATAAACACACTCACACCATACTACAAATACATACCAGACAATCCTAGAAAACTCAACACACAAGATGCATTACGACAGAACAATCCTAACACGACACAAGATGTATTACGACAGAACAATCCTAACAGACAAAACCATACTACCATACTACAAATACATACCAGACACAATCCTAGAAAACTCAACAGATGTTACATACCAGATACAATCCTAGAAAACTCAACACACAAGATGTATGACCCAATCCTAACAGACAAAACCACACACCACAACAGACCAGACATCACTCTTATCCTAACAGACAAAACCATACGCCACAACAGACCAGACATCACTCTCATGCTTATTACAAATACATACCAGACAATCTTAGAAAACTCGACACACAAGATATATTATGACAGAACAATCCTGAAGTTACCTACATTATAGACATCTCAATACCTGACAACACACAACATCCAAGATGCATTCACCCAAAAAATTAGCAAAGACACAGAACTCTCACAAGAAATTCAGCATCTCTGGGGAATGCAAAAGATAGTCATAGTACCCATCATTCTCTCCTCCACAGGAATAATCTCTCACACACTACACAAAAGCCTCAAAACACTAGATCTACATCCCAAGACATACATAACATTACAAAATGCATCTCTACTGAATACATGCAACATAGTAAGAAAGTTTCTCAACACTGACACAGACAGTTAGTTAAATTACAATTAAACATCACAAGTAGCTATGTCTTGACTTGTGTTCGACATAGCATTTTGCTCTGGAGATACTCTGTGCCCACATTGATGTTAATATAATAATAACTTTAAACTATATTAAAACAGCATTGAAAATAAGAATACAGAATTATATAATAAATTTTTGTGCATTTGATATATAATATATTATGCCATAGAAGATGAATTTGATGGTATATATTTTAATCCCTTAACTTTAATCATTTTAAAATAAAAGATATGTTCAGAAAGTATGCAATTAATTCTTCCAGAACTTATATATAAATTGAATTTTATAATTTAAATTAAACTTATAAGTGTTTTATTTATATTGAAATTTTGAAACAAAGTTAACTTTATTTCTTTTATTTTTCTTCTTTATCTATATAAGAATATGATTAAAAATTATTCTATAAATGTTTGAACTTTAATATATAAAATAATTCTATAACTTAAATTATTAAACATTTTATTTATTTTAGGTGATATTTTTGAATTGGCAAATACATCTATTACAGAAGATAATATAGGAGTTTTTTCACATGAATGTGATGTTATTTCCAAACAATACAATTCACTTGGTGTAAGTATTTAATTAACTTTTAAATTTTAAAATAAAATAATAATAATTATATATTTATTCCTGTATATTAAAAGATTTATGAAAAATATTATTTAACACTTTCAAATTAGAAAGTGAAAAGCATATGTATTATTATCAGTCCCTAAAATTGCAGTGATTCTGTGCAACATTCTTTCTGGTGTAATATAACTCATAAATATTTCTGATTATCTAAGAATTGTACAAATTTGAAATTTATATATGAAAATATGAGAAAATCTGCAGTTATCAAATATAAAATATTGTCAATATTTGTAATTTAATTTGAGATATAAAGTTTGCACTGCCAACAAATTTGCAAACTGATGTTGAAGGTTGGATATATATATATAGTTTTGATTTCTTGTCGTTTATTTCTATCAATTTTCATTTTTATTTCAAGATTTTATGCTACAATTTATTTTGAGAAACATGTTTATTATTTTTGGTACTTGCTTTGCTCTTAAGGTAGTTTTTATGGAAACACATATCTCTGTAAACTCTGAACTGAATAGAGTAAGTTAAGCTGGCACCATTTTGTTATTCACACTGTCTGTTTTTAGGCCTAGTACTATTGTGCACTTAATAAATGCTAATGTAAATTTGTTTTTAAGCATATATATGCATAGCAAGTGAAAAAAAGTTGTGATTTGCATTATGATTGTGTTCGAAAACCTAATCCACTGTATTAGTGAGATATGCTTGTATGTTAATGTACAAATACAGAATAATAATAATGTGAATAATATGTATGCAATATTATTACATTATAATTTAGTTTTTTTTTTATCTGATGACATACTTTATATTTAAAAATAATAAAATTATATTGCAAATGAATTCCCTGATTGAAAGGGAGAAATTACTTTTATAGAATGATATATCAATAATATGATATTTTATAAAACTTTTATTATAATCCAAAATTAGCTGATCTATAAAATATTTAATATATTCAGTAAGAATATTGGATTACAAACATAACAGAAACATTTTATTTGAAAATATTTAAAATTGTTTGAAATGTCGTAATTAGTTTAATGAGACTTTCACAGGTTTACAGACAAATTGAGTTTTGGCAGATGCAGTCGATAGTGGCATATTTTTAAATATAAATTTTGATATTTATATTTAAAAATATATAAATATTTATATTATTTATTCATCTGCAAGCAATTATTTATTTGCACTTGTAAATTTACAAATACAGATCTATATTTTTTTTGTATTGCTAAAAAATTATGGAAATGTTTTATATAAAGTCGAATTCACAAAAATTTACAGAATTCACAGTATATAAACTGAGAAATACTTGTATACAATATTCTACTTTCAAAATAACATTAATAAACATATTGTTATTATTTATGTGTTTTTGAATGAAATGTACTAAATTATTTATTGTTAAGTAGAAATTTAAACATGTATCAAAAAACAAACAGCAGTAACAGAAGGAAAAAAAATTATTTCAGAAATGTTTTCGACCTATTCACGAGATCTTTCTCAGTGCAGCTGAGAAATATCTCACAAATAGGTCAAAAACAATTTTGAAATAAAATTTTTTCTCTTGATTAATGCTTTTCTTTTTATATCAATTTTACATCAGAAATTATATATCAATAATTTTTGATGCTCCTAAGTTTTTATACATAAATATTTCAAGAACATTTCTTTCTTACTTATTTATTGATATTTTTATTTTGTTTTTATAGAAATATATTATAGTAGAACAAAGAATATACATTTAGAAGTAATATATGTTTCTGTTAGTATGCTACAGTTATGGTTGGAAGTTGCTTAAATTTTATATCAAGCTACTTTAAACAAATTATAAAAGTAAGTAAATCAAAAAATTTTGATATTTATATTAAAAATCTTCTTTTTTGACAAACAACTATTTATTTTCAGTCTTCCTTAAATGCTGTAGATGTTTTACACAAAATTGAGATTCTTATGAATGATTATCTTGTTCCATTTTTCAAGTCCAAAAATTTTAAAAAATGTATTAGTGATTTAAGGTAAGAGTTGAATTTTTATGATATTTGCATTTTTAAATTTTAAACAGTAAGATATGACTTTAAACTCTGATGTACAGTGGGTGATCGGTTAATGAACATAATCCGTTCCAAGACAATGTTCGTTATCCAATCATATTTCTGAAAAATCCTGAAGAAGAGAGAAAAGCAGTCGACATTGGACAGATTCTTTATCGGAAGATAAACATGAAAAATGAAAATGCAAGACTATGTATGTATATATTATTGTTATTACATATAAATAAACGTAGCCAACATATACTTACTCTTGTATATTATCCTTCTGTATGCTATCTACCTTTGACTTAGAAAGAGAAGTTAAAGAAAAATAAATTTGTACATTTTATTTGGCTTTGATAAAAAAAAATGCACATGCTTGCAAATGCTGATTGTTTATTAATTCAATAATTATGCCATATGATAGTTTGTAAAAGTATTTTGAAGTATATTTTATAGGTACAATTCAAAATCAGGCATATTATGACATGCTTAGACAAATTGCAATCTAACTAAAAGATTACATTAAAACCAAATGCATTGAAATATGCCTAGGTCATTCTAAATTGACAAATAGTAATTAGGCAAATTTCTCATATGGATGGGGCAGAATTCATTCATCATCTCATGTGATTAAGATTCACATGTTATAAGAAGTAATAAGATAGAAAAGCATGAAGAAAAAGGAAACTAATTCTAACATAATTATTTTTTTTTCCTCATCTTTTCTGTACTCCTCTTATTTTATCTTTCATTTTTAAAAAGGTAAAATCTATGAGTATGCTTGCTATCTCTTTTAGTAAATGTGATTAAACAAATCTATAACAAATAAATTTATAGATTCAGTTTAAAATTATTTTAAATATTTAAATTCTTTAAAATGTTATGAATTATTTTGGCAATGTTAGTATAAAAATACATGTAATCATTAATTATTAATATATAAAACATGTAAATAAACTTAAAATTAAAAAATTCTAGAATTAATTGGAGGAATGCATTTATATTAGCAACATTAATTTAAAATTAACATAAATAAATTGATAGTAAAATTACTTCTAGGTTTACAAATTAAGATATTGGAAATTCTAATACTTACTATGTAAACTTAGATAAATTACGGTACCAGTAGATATGATTTATAGAACTTACATAATTTAATTATATTAATAATAATCATATTGGAATATTATTAGAAATATATTGTAATATTAAACAGAAGGTAATCTTTATGATTTTTTATATAATAGGTGTATATTTCAATTAATATTGCCTCTTCCTGTTGTTCTATACTGTTCTAAGATTACAGATAGTCCCCGACTTATGACGATTTGCACTTACGACAGCCAAAAATTATTATTAAAAATTCTCTAATTCAACTTTGCCGCTTGCATATACATAGAAATATCTCATTGATTTGTATATGCATTGCAGCATTGTCATTAGTCAGCAAGAAAAGCCTTAATATTGTATTTCATCATAATTGTTATGTCTAGTAAGGAAAATAATAATACTGATAAAGCTTTCCTCGCCTTTGTTTTTATGTTAGAATTTTTAAGTTTAACCATTTTAAGTTAAATAGAAACATAATTTATGAAAATATCAAAACAGAAATCAAACAAATCAAGAATTTCTTAATTCTATTTGTTTGATTTCTGAATTCTTTATTTGTTTGATTTCTGTTTTAATATTTTCATAAATTATGTTTCTATTTAACTTAAAATGGTTAAACTTAAAAATTCTAATGTAAAAAAGAAGGCAAGAAAAGCTTTATCAGTAATATTATTTAAAAAAGTTAGTAGTTTTAGTAAAGTCCTTGACTTACGTCAGAATCGACTTACGACGGAAATGTCGGAATGGAACTCTGTCATAAGTCGAGGACTACCTGTATATTTAGATGTCCTAATTCTTTCTGTAATGTTAATTTTTGCTACCAATTTATTATATTGATTGAAAAAAATACTGTTTTTAATGTTTCTATCATAATTATATTTCCCTGAATATTAATTGTTGAATTATCACATTCTAAGTTTGTTACTATCTAAAAATATCAAACAATCATTTTTATTTCATTCTTCTGACACTATTACATACCAGAAGTCATTATTGTGTGTATGACAGAGATGATGCTAGAATGGATAATTTCAGTTTTTCAGTTTATTGTGCATTTCTTATGAGCCGTATATGAATTATTATGTTGTTTAATAGTCAATGTACCCAAGTGCATACTATAGTCTTTTTTGTATTATTTTTGGTAAATTTTTAGAGATATTTTTACAGAATATGTTCTCATTTAATATAAAATATCTACTGAAAAACAGATACATGTAGATATATTATAATATTTTTTTAATAATTATAAAGAAACATTATAATATAATCTTTTAAATTTATATTACAATCATGATATTTATTATAATTGTAAAACAAAATTTGTAGTGCAAAATTAAATGAATAAATATGTATCATTTAGTCTTTTTGATATTTTCATGTTATTGCAAAGAAAAAAGTTTTAAACTCAATTGATTTTATTGATTATAAATCTTAAAAATTACTGAAATAATTCTTTAATAATAAAGCAGAGATGACAAATTATAATTTCCCATTCTATCTTTAAGCTTTTATAAATAAGCTTTAAGCTTTTATTTTTGTTGATAACAGGCTTTTTGCCTGGTAAAAACAAAAATAAAAATAAATGTTTTTCCAGGCAGTAAAGTATTTTGTATTCATCTACAGTTAACTGATATATTATAAAATTAAATATTAAGACTATAGATTAAATAGAATATATTTATAGAATTTAGTTGGACAATACTACAGTCAAACCTCGACAAGACGCCACCATCCGTTTGGCGATGATTTTGATGGCTAATCGGGTTGGTGGTTTATCGAAAACACGTGTAGTATAGAAATAAAAATGAACTCCAAATTTATTAAATTTAATAAAATACAGTACATTTATATTTTCATCCAAACTTAACATTTCTAAATAACTATATACTTTGCAGTACACTATAGAAATCATATATGTACAATACTATATAGAAAACATATCCATTTGCAGTTCTGATCCTCTACTTTGAGTTCTCTGTAAAACATAATGTACACAGCTTACTGTACAATATCCTTATTTGTTCAGTACGCAATAAACGATGGAAATGATCTGGTTCTTTACTATCTTAAATTTTCTACAACCTAGGTGTGAACAGGGTTAAAGAGACACATGATTAACTGTTAAATCCATCTCTCCCACCCACTGGTTATAATACTTAACGAATAAAAACAGCACTAAACAGCAGCGTAAGATAAACACTTTAATAAACTATTCTGTGCTAACGTGGTTATAAATGAATTCAGAAAGTTTTTAACATTGTATATACAGTACTGATGAACTTTGGGATATAAGTCACCTTATATGCCCCTGGTGGGTTAACGAGGACAAATACAATACCAAAAGGAATATTTGTTTAGACATTTTTAGTGGCGGATGGCATCTTATTGAGGTTTGCCTATTTCATTAACATAGGGAAGATCCATTCCGCCAAATTTCTTGGTGGTCAGCGAGGGTGGTGACTTAACAGGGGCCTCTTATCAGGGTTTGACTGTACATATCTAAGTCTTAAGCTACATTTAGACTAGCATTTCCCAAACTTTTTCTATGATAGAACACAACAAATCCTGAAATTTTTATGGAACATCTTAGTTATTTTATAGTATAGGTAGGTATTAAAAATAAATAAATTAGGCAAGTAAGTATAAGAGTTAAGAAGACAAAACAAACATTTATTATCATATTGTAACTATGATAATAGTTACAATATGATAATAAATGTTTGTTTTGTGATTTATTATCATATTTTAACTTTTAACTATGATAATAAATGTAACTATGATAATAACATTGTAACTATGATAATAAATGTGGAGACCAGCGAACTGTAATAAAATAATTTAAATATATGTTTTAATTAATAAAATTTTATAATTATTAAAAATAAATTTTTGAATAAAAATTGGATATGTCTGGGAAGCAGAAAGGTCGATTTCATCAAACAGTGATGAAACGAGATCACCTTCTGCTAAACAATAGGAGACTATGATCGTCTCTTATCGAATAAACAAAAGTTCGCCTTTCAAAAAAAAAGGAAAGTCGAGAGATGATTAAGACAGAGCAAAGAACACTCCAAACAGAAGGTGAAAAAATGTAGAGCGGAAAAGGTGAAACCGCGTCCTGTCCTGTCGCTGATTGTCCGACAAGATAGGGAACAAAGACGTAAGAGAATAATGGAGGAATGACGTAATTTTTTCTTATTCACTCTCTCTCCCAGGTATGATCTCTGAGTCAGATAGCTCTCTCTAGCGAATTATGTTAATATTGTGTTTTATTACCTGGTTTTTTTTTTTTTTTTATAAATATATAGAAAGGAAAGTCGAGAGATGATTAAGACAGAGCAAAGAACACTCCAAACAGAAGGTGAAAAAATGTAGAGCGGAAAAGGTGAAACCGCGTCCTGTCCTGTCGCTGATTGTCCGACAAGATAGGGAACAAAGACGTAAGAGAATAATGGAGGAATGACGTAATTTTTTCTTATTCACTCTCTCTCCCAGGTATGATACATTTTTTTTATCAGCCATTCGCTGTGAGTTTTTCACACTGGTGTCAGAAATGAGATTATTGAATGATAAGACTCAAGACACCAATCTACATACGTTGTGGGACCCTCACATAAATGTTATAAAACACATGAAAATAGTAAAAATAAACTAGTGACTCTAGTTTCAACTTGGCACAGCATTTAAAATCATATGAGCTTATATTAATTTTCATATTATTTACAGAACACTTATTGACCTTCCGCAGAACACCAATGTTCCGCTGAACATAGTTTCGGAAATCCTGGTTTAGACAATGCTTCTCTGCGTGCAATGTTGTATGCAGAAGGAGACATACTTCAATGTGCAACACCCACATGAGGCATGCTGCACACCCCTTCCTGTCACACTTAGAGGATATATTGCAGAAAATGCCGACATGAAAAGACTTAGCATTTCAAATGACAGAAGGAAAAGAAGAAAAAAGAAAATGTTGACTTGCAAATATTTCGATTGAAGCACTAATAACATCAGTATTTTGAACCAAGTCAGGTTAGATAGTTCCAGTCTTTTCAAAAAGTTTACTAGAATGACTTGACAATGATAAATTGAACTTCTTCAATAAATTGAAGTGTTTTCTTCACATCCCAGTCCATAAAGCAAAGAAAAATTCGCAAAAAAAGTTTAAAAATAATCAAAACAACAAGATATTGCACAACTAGTTGCACATGTAAACCAACTAAGATGGGAAACACATGCGCCTTCTTGCACCTAGTATTGCTACATATTTTGAGGCATGCACCTAGTTTCATGCATCTTATTGCATGAAAAGTAGCACCATCTAAAGGTAGCTTTATAATGATGTCTAATCCTACTTAGAAATATTTCAATATTTGTAAACAAATCTGTATGATATATTGTTTTCTTAAAAATATTCAGATTTTCTAAAGCTTAATGAAATATCCCAATTTGCTCAAGTGCATCACAATATATCTGGATTTCAGATTGTGCTTATAACAATTACATAATACAAACAATATAATGTTGCCATCAAAGGCTTCTTATCTAAATTTTTAAAAACTTTTAGATGTAAAAAATATATTACAATTATTACAATAAAATCTATATTAGAATTATCATAGATAAAATCAAAATTAAATATAACAATAACTTTAATAACTTATTTATCCATATAACATAAATAAAAATTAAACTTAATATATTTATAAATGTACATGTTAAATTATTGTATAAAATAAATTATATAATTAATATTCATGTAGTTTAAATCTTGCATTATTTTTGTAATTTTTTGGTTGGAGATTGTTTTGTAAATTTAAGTTTAAAAACAAACACATCATACTATGTTTATTCTATAATCTGTATCAGTGATGTACAAATTAGGAGGTATGCTTATTTATGACTTAATCAGAATTTCTTTCATGATCTCCATATAGAGCTGTGAAAGAAATTTTGGGGTTCAGAATTTTTGCAAAAGTTTGGGAATTTAAAATATTCTGAAGAAATTAAAGATTATTGCTTTAATTTGTAACTTTAAATTTAACATTATGTTTGTTTTTTAAAATCATTCTTCTGAAACTGATAACAATATTCAAACAATTTTTCGAATACTTCTGTATGTTAATTCATAACACTGAGGATGTTGTATAACATAAAGTACTACAAAAAATAAAATAATAATAAAAAAATATCTCTTGAGTTTACTGCTATAAAGTGCTTGTTTTAAAGTTGTTATTTAATGAACTTAAGCAGTTTGATTTTGTAAATTACCCTTGAAAATGACATTCATTCAAAGTTGATGAACATTTTGACTTATGAAAAGCTGAAAAAAATATCAGATTACAACTACAGTGAAACCCCGATTTTGAAACTTTTCGGGGACCGGCCCGAAAAGTCGAACAAGCCGGGAAAACGCACGAAACGGGAAACTCTGATGACGTCATAATAAAAAAAAGTTTGTTGAAATGTTACAAAAAATACTGTACATTATTAAATACTGTAATAGAATGCAAAAATAATATTAATTGTTTAAACTTTACGTCAGATAAATAATAGTGCACGTTATATATCGAGAAGCACGGAGTATTTTTAAATAGCGAATAATTTTGGGTGAATACAGTAATTTAAAAATTAAAAGTACGCTATACTTAATAAATCGATCATCATTAACTTAAATTTCATACAACTTGACAATATTTATACGAGAATAAATATTTATTTAATGTAAATAACGTAGTAAAAAACTTACAATGTACTGTAAAAACTTTTATGATTCTAACTTTATTTACATACGCTATCTACATTTTCGAAAAAAAATTTGTTATTTTTCCTTGTTTTACTTTTTCTTTGTGTAATTTAAATAAGTCAGCTTCAATTATAGACAAATAATTTAAATTTTTTTCTTCATTCTCAAAGGCCTGTAAATATTTTCTCACTGTTCTTAGCCCAGTTAAAGCTGAAATGAAGGTAGGTATTTCTGTGTCTTCGTCACTTTCTTCAATTTCTTCTTCAGATTTACGATCTTCATTAATAAGGTCATCAATTGTTTGAGTTTCTGAAGTCAGAACATCTGAATCGCAACCCACGAAATTATCGAAGTCAAAATCATAATTCTCAGTTTCAACATCTATTTCGTCACCTATATCAATCATAGGTGGTTCAACCGTAGAAGTAGCGATTCCACACTTTTTGTTCCTTTAAAAGTTTTCAGTTAGTCACTCAAGTTTTGTTCCTTTAAAATTTTCTGCTTCCTCCAATATTGATGTTTTTTCTGCCAATGAATAAAAATTTCTTTTCTTAAAACTCATTTTTTACCAATAAGTAAGTCAGTCGTACACGTAAGAGAGAACAACTCAAATGAATGTACTGAACCGTTGATTGCTAAAATTTGCTTGTGGATTAGTCCAAACAGGAAAGGGAGAGTCAGAATAAATGTTAAACAGATGCGTGGGAATACTGTAAGTTGCGGTTTCACATCGTATAGTACAGTTTAGTAAGAATACTGTTCTTTCAATCATTCACAAAACCGAATTTCTTTTTTTACAACATCGAAACTAACCAGGTGGCATTCATAATTACAGTATACATTTTTAATTTTCTTATTTTAATGGATGATGAAATTTTAAATACGATTGTCGTTCCCTCGTTCCTACTTTATTTAGGCTATCTCCGAAATTACAAGTTAAGTTTTCTCATATTGCTGTCAAAAGTAAATTTACAGTTCTATTTCGAATACTGTTTATAAATAATTAATTTTTAACTACAAAACAAAAGTGAAAAACCAAAAATGGAATGACATTTCTGTAAAATATCATACTTTCCCAAATATTTCTCCAATTTTAAATAAATAGAAATTTTAATAATGAATTTATTTGAACATTAAATATTAAACAACACAACATTATAATCATAACTTAGTAGTAGTGTGTATGTGTATATATTGTGAGTGAGAGGGTGTGAGAGTGTATATATTATGAGAGTGTATATATTGTGAGTGAGAGTGTATATATTGTGAGTGAGTAGTAGTGTGTATGTGTATATATTGTGAGCGGGAAAAGTTATATAATTAAAACGTAGGAAGAGGGAAAGTTTTACATTGCAAGTATAGGAAAATGTTCGGACTTCTGAAAATAGACGTTTAAAGTGGGAAAGTCTTACGATACAGGAATGCACGAGCGGGGTTTCACTGTAATTAAATACTGTTTTCTGTCAGAATTTTTCATTGGGTAATTTTTTTTAAAAACAAAGTTCACTGGGTAATTAAAACTGATTTTATTTTTAGAGTGTATTTCTTCAATAACATATCTAGAATCAGAAATTTTTCCTGTATTAAAAGTAATGAAATAATCTTAAAATTTTACTTCTCATTATATAAAATTAAATAAATTTTAAAATGTGTTTATTAGGTAAAAACAATATACAGGTTGAGTATCCTCACTCTTGGACCGAGAATGTTTTGAATTTTTCCAGATTTTGGAATAAATGATATGATTAAAGTTAAAGAGAAATGAGAAAAATTCAAACTTTAAAAAAATCTGTTTTATTTGACATAAAAGACAAGAATATAAATGCAATGTAAATGTATTTATTTAAATTAACACATAATAACAAGCTTAAATATTGAATCAAAAAGTTTATTATTATAAAAAATTCAGATTTTTTTATAATAAATTACTCTTTTCTGTTTTCCTATTTTCAAATGTTAACCCATCTTCAGTAAATTATAGTCTGAGTTTACTGATGATGGGTTTACACCTGAAAATACTTTATAATAATAATTTTTTTGGTTTGATATTTAAGCTTATTATTGTGTGTTAATTTGCTATATTTATTTATCATTTTTGGAAAAATCTTAAATCACTTTTATTAATGGGATTATCATTATCAGATTTTTTAATATTTTTTAATCATGTGTAAACAGATTAGAGAGTTTAAGAAAATCAGTAGTCACAGATAGCTCTCACTGACAATGTTTGATGATTTACTGAATCACAATAGTGTGTCAAAGTTGCATGTGCACTATTATGTTATGTTTCATAGAATATACAATGGTCATAGTCCCATCCCAAAGAGTTCTCTATTATGAAAGTGTAGTACAGATTTTGAAATATTTCAGATTGTAGATACTCAATCTGTATTGTATACATTTGTTTTTAATTATAATTTAGATATTTTTATATGAGTAATTTTCCATTTTATTTTTTATTGCAGAACAAATATATAAAATATTTAAATCTTCAAAATTCCCATTTAAAAGCACTTAATATTCATCCTAATACATGTGTTTTTAGTCTTGGAGTTTATTTACTAAATATGACTGCTTGGAATAATCAAAAAATAACAGAACAATTAGAATATTGGATTGATTTAAATGGAAAGTAAGTAATTCTATTTTATATGTGTACACACACACTCTCACTCACAATATATACACATACACACTACTACTAAGTTATGATTATAATGTTGTGTTTATTAATATTTAATGTTCAAATAAATTCATTATTAAAATTTCTATTTATTTAAAATTGGAGAAATATTTGGGAAAGTATGATATTTTTATTTATTTATATCAATTTTGGACAAATAAGAATGATATGGATAATCAAGAAAAACATTTCATTTACAATAGTACCTCACTGTAATACACTAATTGGAACTAGGAAATCTCTAGCTTAAGTAAGTGTAAGAATTACATTTTAAGAGTTTAAATAGTTCCAGATTCCATATTGACATGGATATTTAAATAAATCTATTTCCTGAAGAATGAAATATTTTTATCTGTTTATAAAGTATTACATTGCTTTATTTATATTTCATTGCTATTTTATTTTTAATTTAATCTTTATCATTTCAATATTATCATTTCATTTTTATTTGATTCAACAAATTGTCAGCATGAAATGATGATAGAAGCAATAATCATTTATTTTGTAACATAAGATTAACTGATCAAAGGTTTATTTCTACCATATCAGTATGCAAATTAGCTTAACTACAGGATGATCCAATTATCTTGCACATCTGCAAAGATGATTGTATAAATCATGCAAGGTTTGTTTTAATTCCATAACATGTCAACAGATAGCAGGTCAATACTTCTTGTAGATATAATGTTAAAATTAGGGATTCTGTTCTCAGCAATGCAGTTTGACCACAATTTAATAAAGGTCAATGAAATCAGTAGTATATGATTGAATAAAATTTATCTAAAAAAATGAAAACATAGCCTTTAAAATCAAGCAAATTATAATTGTAAAGAAATTATTTATATCATAAATATTAAAGAATTTTTATTCATTATTATTATTGATAGATAAGTAGATGAGCTTTAACAAAGATGAACTACAGCTTCTGCTCCTGAGCTTTACATTTGAACAAAAGAGAAAGCAATTTTGATGGGTTGGCAAATTTTAACTAATTAAATTTATATTACCCTATTTATTTATATATAATTCAAGAATTTTTGGAAAAAATTGATTTTTATCAGATAGCAAGCAATTAGTTCTTTTTGGAACTATTTGTTTACTAAGTATCATATGATCATCATACTATTTGATAATTTAATTTTAAATAGTTAATATCAATATTAATCTTAAATATAATTTTTCTCTGTCCCTATCAGTTATCTTCTAGCAATTATAATGGTACAGATGGATGGCTCAATTATCTTCTGAAATATACATTATAGTTTTTCTTCTGGAATGTTCTGTGTAGTCCTTTATTCTTTTAAAATGTTTGAATGTTTTCTGGAACATTCAATATACCATTATTCAAGGTATTTTCAAGAAAACTTCATACTTTTGGGATAAGAGAAAATAAACATTTTCAATTTATAAAAATATATTTTCATAAATTTCTTATAATATCAATTTTCATATATTTGTTATTTACGAAAATTTATACAAGTATATTTAAAGTACAGGGTCCGGCAAAAAGATCTGATGGTTTTTAATTAAAAATAACGCATTTATTACAAAACCTTTAAACATGTTTATTTATGCAACATATCGGGGTACATGTGCCATTTAACAGACAGTAACACAAACCTTGAAAACAAAGTCTTAGGTTGTGAAGATGACGTCATCCAAGTGGTGTCCATTTCTCGCCTTGCACTCTTCAAGTCTCCTGCCGAAGCTGTCAAAAACACGCCCCAACATTTGCTGTGGTATGGCAGCGATTTCCGTGCGTATGGCCCGTTTAAGTTCGCTCAATATGAGAGATTTGTTTACGTACACCCTCGATTTCAGGTATCCCCACAAGAAGAAATCACAAACACAGATCTGGGGAACGGGCGGGCCAAGCAATGTTACCATTACGAGAAATTAGGCGACCAGGGAACTTTACCCATAAAAACTGCATCACAATGTTTGCTATGTGGGCAGTTGCCCCATCTTGCTGGAACCACATTCGGTTGCGATTTAGGCGTCTTTGTCTAAGTTCGGGTAGCAGGAAATTTTCCAGCATTGACAGGTAACGCTCTGCAGTCACCGTAACAGTTTGCCCTGCATTATCCTCAAAGAAGTATGGCCCAATTACACACTTTTTGGTAACTCCACACCACACTGTCACTTTCGCACTGTGAAGGGGACGTTCAAGCTGATCATGGCGAGAAATGGACACCACTTGGATGACGTCATCTTCACAACCTAAGACTTTGTTTTCAAGGTTTGTGTTACTGTCTGTTAAATGGCACATGTACCCCGATATGTTGCATAAATAAACATGTTTAAAGGTTTTGTAATAAGTGCGTTATTTTTAATTAAAAACCATCAGATCTTTTTGCCGGACCCTGTATAATAAAATGTTTTTTTAACATTATGATTTCAGTTAAGAATAAAAAATATTACTTATTATTTATGCATAATAATTTTTATTTTTTAGAGAGAAAATATTTAATGAACCAGGTCCTTTACCACCAATGCTTGTTGTTTTATATAACAAAACAACTCCTCTTGATCCATCATGGCATGTCCATCATCTAGGTAGGCAGAATGTTTTAGATAATTGTAAATTCTTTTTGAGAAATGATTTATTAATTTAAGCTATATAAACTTTATTAGAATATTTTAAAATTGTATAGTATTATGCTATAATAAAATAATTAAGCACTAAATTATTTTATTTACTGTATAAGTATTATAGCACTTATCTGGTAAACTCTTTTAATAATTTTACAAATGGCACCATATATATATATTCTATATACAGTATATATCAACTGATGCATCTATAAAACAACAGTATAACATTTTAGAACATTAAAAAATATTGGAAGTTTTCCATATTTATAAAATGCATAAGTTCCAGTATTATAAAGTAATTACTTGTAATCAGATATCTTAAAATAATATGTAGTTTTAATTAGGCAAAAAACATTTCTCTCATATTTTTTCCCAAGTTTTGAAGTCACTTTCAGTAAGTTCTCTAATATATAGTTCTTCAAATTATTATTTGGATTAATTTTTGTATGTTCCAATCTTGAAGTCTTCAAGTAATGAATTCCATTTAAAATTCTGTTATTAAATTTTGTAATGCATCATATTTTTTTCAATATAGAACTATATGGTCTGGTCAACAGCTTGTACTTCATTGCAATTTTATCACACACTATTAGTAAGTATTTGTAAATTATATTAATATAAATAAAAATATTTTCTTGAATTGAACTGATGTTGGTTTTTAAAATGTACAAATACCAATCATGTTCACTGAAATATTATATTAAACATCTACCTTTCATTTTAGTTGATTTATCCATATTTGACAAAATAATTGAATGGAATTCTATAAATTAATCTTTCATCATTTTGTGGAATATATATGCAGTACATATTTTGATAAATTAGAGTATTCTGTTTAAGGTACCAAATTTCGATTGTCTGTGTAAAGCTAACAATTCAAGATATAATGAAATAATAGGTTTGGTATGAAAGAAAAACTCACCAAGTTTTATTTAAACAAATCATCACAACTCTATATGTACTCCAGTGTCTACATAGATGATGTTAAAGTTGATAATCTCCTGCCTTGTATGTTACAACATCTCTTCAGTCATGCTGGCAAAGGCTATAATCAGTGCCTGGATTTATCTATAGGCTGACTAGGCCACATCCTAGGACCCCACAATTCTAGGGGCCCCAAAACTATCAATCTGTTTTCAACTTTTATAAATTAATAAAAACCCATTTTTTCTTATTAAAAAAGTGCTAGATAGAAAGTAAAATTTTAAAGAACAAATATTCAAATCAGCTACGTCTCAAATATAGAAAATTTGTTGCAAAAAACAAGGGTAGGACACTTGAAAGTAAGGCAAGACAAAGACCAAGACAACTGTCCAGAATGAGAACATGATTAATTCAGTAAAAATTTTACTTTCTATCTAGCACTTTAATTTTTATATTATTTAACAATATAACCAAAGAAACCTAGAAAGAAGTCTATCTAGGCTGCAGATATGTGGGGTTTGTGGGGAGTGTTAGTGACAAAATTTTCTTGTGTTTTGACACCAAATTCCTGACATGGAATTGTGGTGTCAGAGTGTCGAAAAATTGAGTGTGTGCCCATCTAAAATGTTGAAACGTCAGGTCTGACACCAGGAGCAGTTTAGACCATGTTGCTCTAGCACGGTGAAGAATATTTAAATGAGCGCACATTAGGATTGTAGCCGAAAAACTGTGAGCAATGTGGGTAAGTGACGTGTCAGGGGTCCAGAGTGAAGTAAATAACGCAGAAACAATCCACAACTAAATTATATATAACTAAATAATATATTTATTATAAAATAATAATACAAATAATGATGATAATATAAATAATTAGAAAACAAATATAGCAAGAATAGAAGACAAATAACACAGAATAAAACTAACGAAAAGGCAAAGTTAAAACCTAATCCTAACCTTAATGGGGCTTTTGTGTAGTTAAATGTGAGAGAGACAGATAGACCCATGAACATATCCATGAGAGAGAATCTTTTTACTTCTTTTCTTCATATTTTCTTTAGTTTTTTTTTCCAAATAATGTTTTCTATAGTTTCATGAACTGAAGATAAAAATACTGACAAACACAAAGACAATGACATACATTCGACCACGAACATAGTTGAAGAGGAGAAGTGAAGAAGGGATGTGCTGAACCACAGCCAGAGTTAGCTAAGTAGCCAGAGCAAAACTCTCTGCAAACTGTTGAAAATCCTTTCTTTCTTTTTTTACTCCTCCTACTTTCTTTAAATTTTCCAATCATGTCAAACTGAAGAGAAAGGTTCAAAACAAAACTAAACTCTTCATTCGATAAAGGAAATTCTATTTCTTGCATCTCATTGGTGTAAAAAACTGTTAATATAAAATTACTCTGGTTTACTTTAATCAGGACCCATGACCATGAGTCACTGGATCCCTCAGAATGTTTCTCTCTCAGGTATATTTTATGAGTTTATCTGATAAGTCTAACATTCCATTTCCCTCTCCCAATCCAAAAGTCATTCAAAAATAATAGTTTTTCTGGTTAATTTTGCTAGCTTTATAATACAAATGAAGTTATTACATTCAGTACATACAATTAATTTAGTTAAAAAGTTTCTGATAAGGAACTAAAATTATGCTTTTCAAGTTTCACAAATATTTGTTATAAAGAACTTTCTGATAAAATAGAGCTCTGCAAAACAGCTCATCTTGTATCATGTGATTCATTAGCTCAATTGTTAATTGTCATTCATTTTGTTTTTCAATTACAATCAATTTAAATCCGACAATATCATTATTAAAATTAATAATTATAACCATATAAAAATATATTTAAGTAAATGATAATTAACATATTGTAATGAAAATAAGTTATTTAATTAATAAAAAATGATATGCACAGTTCACTAATTTTTAATTTCTTAAAGATGATTTCTGGATGACTATTATTTTAAATTCTGCGAACAAAGTCTGATTCTATTGTTTGTTTGTATTATATATTTGATATCTACAAGTGGTGTGACATCGTAGTTTCAAATTCCATTAGAAGAAAAAAGTCTCTCCGAGATCATACAGATACATTGTTTATCATACATTGAACATATATTTAGTTCTTTCAAAATTTATACTAGAAGCAGTGTTTTCAAAATTTGATTTTGAATTTTGAAACTAAAATTTCGTTGGTGTCTTTATGACATTTTTCAAAACTAGGTTTGTCACTGAAAAACGTTGAATTACTTTACCCTCTATCTTTTATATGAGCATAGAAAGTGTGTCATTTAGTGCCATTTCTTTTAAAAAATTTTTAAAATAAAACGTTTCTCATGTCTCAGCACGTGGTTTTATTGAATACCTGTGACTGAGTGTCTTTCATGTGATGCCCAGACAGGAAATCTAATATACTGATAGGTATTTTTTGAGAAATATTACTGAAAAAAGTCAGTTTTAAATCATAGCCTCATTGACCATGTCTTAACTCGATAATCTAGGATTAACTTTTAAATCAGATCAGGTATTTTAAGATAGAATTTATAAAAATCCTTTGTGAATAAGTCAAATAAAATTAATTTCAGAGATAATTATTATTTTTAGGGGTCCCAAAGCCTTGCTAGGGCCCCAAAAATGAAAATCTGGCCCTGACTTGACCCTCAAGGTCTCTGGTTTTGGTTGCATAAATCTTATCTTTCAGATAATCCTAAAAAAGAAATCTAAGAGGGTGAAGTCAGGTGATCTTAGGGCCAAGCACTTGATCTCCTCTATCAGTCCAACAGCCAGAAAAATCTGGTCCAGAGTTTGGTGAATTTATCATCAATGGAGTGAAGCTAGGGTTGCAATGGATACATTGATTATTTATAAATATCAACACACTAATATGATAGTGATATTTTTGCATTTGATATACTTATTTTGATGTGTTTTGAATATTGGTATTTTTTTATCAATTTTTTTGAGTATCAAAAATTTTTTGAACTATATAACAGGATATTATTTTTTGTTTAACCTTTTAATAGAATTACTAATAGTGGTTTTGTCATTGTTCTTATTTATACCTATTTACACTACTTTTACTGTTGTCTGTTATTTTTGTTATATCTATGTTATTTCAGTGCCCGTGTACACATTGTTTTGGCACAGCTTGGTCTATGAGGCCCTTTGCGCCATAAAACCGCATACAACCAACCAACCAACTAATAGTGGTATATAGCCACTATTAGTAGGTGCATTCGGCAATTCAGATCAATTTGACTAGATATTTGAATAGATTATGTGACTTCTGAGTTTCGTCTGACTCATCTGATTCATCTGACTTGACATTTGCCGAACGCATATGTCTACTTCTCTATTGACCAACATGGAGGATGAAGTGATAAATTAATACCAGTTATTACACATATTACAATGCTTTACATGCATAGTAATATCGAATTAAAAAAATATACATGGACTAGTGGCTAATCATCCTCAATATAAATATCATTTATTGAAATACGAATTAAAAAAATTTTTACGCTGGACTAGTGGCTAATCATCCTCAATATTTATTGAAATAATTATCAATAGTCGCTAATCATCTTCAATATAAATACCATTTATTGAAATAATTATCAATAAACAAATCTAAATTAACTACGACATTAATAAATAAATAAAATATTTCTTTATCAATTAATAATAATAGCAAAGCAACTTGCAACTTGAGCATACTTTTCAACCGATAAATACACACGAATTTTTGTATTAATAATGACTACTTATGTAATGAGATATCTTTCCTTCAGTTATATGGTTTTGCTCCTCTGAATATTAGAAACTTTTATTCTTTGCTGGACTTTTTTCTTTGAGATCCCCAAAAAATTTATCAGCTCAATTTCAGTTTTTTTTTTATTAAAAATATGTGGATATGTATGACTGTAATAATATTTTTATAAATGTTTTAAATATCAGATATTGTACAAATATAATTGAAAATACAGAAAGCAATCAAGTTGCATTCTTTTTATATATTAGCAAGTCCTATGTTAACAGCAGTATCAACTATATTTATTCCTAAAAAGTAATTATTTCTTCTCAATTTCATTATTAAAAATACACTATTGTGGATGAATGTTTGTATTTAAATATATTTAAAAATAATTTTTTGGGTGCTTCATAAACAAGATGGCAAATGTGTAGGCTGATCTTTTTTTTAATGAATAACTATGGTGGCTACTGCTATACATATTGATTACAGTATTATTAAATGAAAATTTAGTGATCTGTGCACTGATATTTCTGATCACAATTTGTGCATTTCTGATAGTTCTGATCATTTTAAAAATATGAGATGATTATTTTGCAACTGATTTCAGACATCAGATTTGTATTACTAGCAATTGTGATTGTGCTAGTCAGCTTTTCATTCCTATCAGTTACAACAAAATGTTCAGGTGCATGTTTTAATTCTGATTGTTTTATCAAATTAAACTTTGTTAAATATTTTTAATATTTGGAAATAATGGGAAATTTTAATATATATTTTTTGATATTTTTACCAAATAAATATTTCAATAAAATCATATTATACAAAAATATGATGGAATGATTGTCTCTTTCTCACTTTCCAGCTTTCTCTTTGTGTTGCATTGCCATGTTTTATTGCTTAAGTCTGGAATTTTTTTTAAGTTGCCCATATTTACTCCAATAGGGAATTGGATTTGAAAAGTTTTAAAATTATAATAAAATTATCAATTTATTTTAATGAATGTCATATTGTTCTAATGCTTAAAGGTTGGGGTCAGGTTTCTAATTTTTACCAATTTTTACTTAAAGGAACAGATCAGCTTATTCATGAATATATTCAGTAATTTAGTTGCAAAGATTATCTTTGAATATCTTCAAACAAATTTTTCATCATTTGATTGTTATTAATGTAAACTCCATATGTACACAAATGAAATCCATATGTACACAAATGAATTTTTCAATGTACAATTATAAATATGTTGACTAAAATTAAAAATTATTTTTTATTAATTTTTTTATATTTTTCAGATTTTTTAATATAAAATGAAAAAATTAGAAAAAATCTGAATAATTTTTTAATTATTGTATTCAATATAAAATTATGTATGTTTTTATTAATAAATTATATTCTTTGTTAAGACTATTGTAAATAATATTTAAGATTGTGTAATTGTTATTACAAAATATAAGTTTTTTTTTTCAATCTAAATTAAATTTTTCTGTTTAAAATAAAGGTTACATATTCAGTTTTCACCTTAATTTATAAAAATAAAATAAAAACAAGCTGCTCTTTGAGGTAATTCAATAATAAATCAATCTGTAGCACTTATGAGCAGTCCATAAAGTCTTTATTTACTAAAAAACTTATCTTAGAGGAACGCTTTCGGCTATTTTGAAGCCATCGTCAACTCGCATTTTACTTATGATCACTAAAACAGATACGTTAAAGAACAACTTGAGTTGTTCTTTAACGTATCTGTTTGTAATTATAAAATTACTAACAGATATATTATCAAATGTATCTGTTTTAGTGATTATAAGTAAAATGTGAGTATTGATGATGGCTTCAAAATACTGAAAGCATTCCTCTAAGATAAGTTTTTTTAGTAAATAAAGACTTTTTGGACTGCTCATAAGTACTACAGATTGATTTATTATTGAATTACCTTAATTTATGAAATTAAATTTGGCATGGTGTATTAATATTGCATTACAAAATCTCCTAGTCTGATAATTCATTTATTTTTGTTCTTATAATTAAACAGTTTTTTGAATTTCAGATAATACAATAGAGTTAAATATCAATTTTATAAGAAAATTGCATAATTTAGGATATTTAAATCTAGCAACTTTGATATATTAATATAATATAACATATATAAATAGAGTTGTTGAATAATAATTTTGTTATTTTTTGTAATGTAAAATGGTGTTGTATGGTAGTGTACCAGAGGACCAAATCTAAATGAATTTAATCTTCAACTGTATCTATATGTTGTAAAATTAAATTATAAGAAAATTTTTAATTTGCAAGTGTCTTCTAACCCTGAGATCTTCTGCTTAAAATGAATGTACAAGTGTGCATTATAATTTGCTTAGTATACAGTATTTTTAATAAATAAATTATAATAAATTATTTTTAATCAATTGTAAAAGATGATAAAACTTTAAATGTTTTTGATGTTTCATAAAATATTTTTTAAGGAATGATTATTTTATTGATTTCATTAATTATACTTTAAGAATATAAATTTATAAAAGCACCTTAATTTAAATCTTTATTTTTATTTCATTAAATATTATTTTTATTATAGGAGTTTCTTCAGGATCGCGTTACTCAAGAGCATTTTTGAAAAAAGCAAAATTATTACATTGGGATGGACATTTTAAACCATGGGGCAAAAGAACAACTTATACTGATCTCTGGGATAAATATTTTGTTGTAGATCCTGATGAAAAATTTCATCTTCATAGGAAATTATCATGAAGAAATGATCTTATAAATATTTAATGTTCTTAATACTCAAAAAAATTACAGGTAGGCCTCGATTAGTGCGAGTTCAAATAATGCGATTTCGATTAGTGCGACTTATAAAATTGATACCGTTTTTCAGTTAGTGCGAGCAAATATTCGATTAATGCGAGTTGTGAGCATTGACCAGTCTTACTAACAAAGCTCCGTCTCTTTTTGCAAATTTGTTTTTTATTTATAAAAATTGTAATCAAATTCTTAAAATTGAAAATTTATAAAAATTGATATAAGCTAATTATTACTTTTTTTGTTAGGAAGAAATTTGATTTGCTATAGCAAAGTACAATTATTTGGTTACTTTAAACTAACTCCATAAATCCCATTAAAACTTTATGGTAAAATGGTTATTTATTGATATTCTGTCATCCATTTCTCATCTTGTTTTATTTTGCTTCAATTTTTATTCTCTTTAATGGGACCAATATTTCTTATTGCACCTTCATCATATTGATTACTCACTATTCAAAATAATAAATATTCAAGAAAAAACATAATTTGAATTCATATTAAAGAAATAATAGAAAATCAATGTAAACTATATTAAAATTTAAATTATACTACTATATATATATATATATATATACTTTTGTAAATATATGTTTAGTAAGTGAAGTACAGTTTGCATTTTTTGTTGTTTTATAGTAATTGGAATTCTGGCCTTACTCCATATTTTAAAAACTAATATATATATACTTATGATTATTTTAATTTTATTAAATAATGTCTAATCATATATAATAAAGGAATAAGCATGTGGAGTCCATGTTTCTGCACATGTGCGAACTCCCGCACCAAAAGTGTCGCCGTTACTATTTTCTCTCGCTTTGAATCTTTAATCGTGTCTTTTAGGAAATTAAATCCCAATCTCATTATAAATTTTGCTTTAAATTATCATAGTCAAATCCCAATCTCATTATAAATTTTGCTTTAAATTATCATAGTTTACTTTCCATTAAATGTCTTTTTATAAATTTTGCTTTAAATTATCATAGTTTACTTCCTATTTATGTTTGCATACCTTTTTTTTGTTATTTGACCTCAATTTCTGTTTTTTTCGATCAAAAAATGTTGACTGTTCTCCGGCTCGAGAGTTCAGTTTGCATTTGGCGTGTCAAGGCTACATAAATGTTGCATTTAAATAATATTTAATTTATTTCAGAATTTAAATATTATTTTATTCATTTCAGAAATTATAATTTTTTAAGGTAAATCGATAGTTTGTTAGTTGCCAATTTCATGTAAAGAAAATTTCAAAGTTTGGTCTGGAGAAAAAAAAACAAGCAAAAGCATTATATACAGGGTTATGCTAAATAAATGAAAAATCTCAAATTTGACAGATAAGAAAAAAATGTTTTGTTTTTGGTGTATTTGGGCACATAGTGACTAGGAGATAACTAGTTTATATATAATAGAATATTTAAATTAAAAATAACTTATTAAATATTTTCTATCTACAATTGCATAATTGTATCTACACATAAAATATTAAAAATTAATAAAATAGTGAAAAAATGAATATCTAATAATAAATCCAGAAGAAAAACATTTTATTTCTTGCATATCTTTTATTATTTTTTGAGAAAAAATTTCATTATACATATTCAAAAATATCAATATTATTTTAGATAAAGCTAAAAATATAAAAGTTTGCAGTAATTGATAGCTGTTTTGGGGAAAAAACCATTAGTCATTATTTGTTTAATCTTTTCCAAAAAAATTGATACAAGACTATATGAATTGTTGATTTATTTTCATTTGAAAAATAAATACACAAACATTAATGCTGACAACAACAAGATAAGTAGTTTGGCAAAAAGAAAAAATAAATATTAGATACTGGAAGTATAATATTTATTTTTAAATGATTAAATATGGGATTAAAAAATATTTTATTAACTTTATCTTTAATGGCACAACTTACTTGTCAAATTTCATAAAAATTTATCAGTTCAAAAGAAATTAAAGAGAATATCTTAGAAGTTTTGTACAGCACTGAGTTAAAAGTGTGTGGTGTTTAAGATTTAAATGATAGAATATCTTTACTGAATTTCATGAATATTATTTTAATTAATTCAAAAGTTGTCTTGGAAAAAGCACAGACAACAAACATTAGGGTAATCACAATGAAGAATATACTGTACTATAAAATTTCCAGGAATTCCATCAATAGATCATTAGTATACATTAATTATATTTATTTCTAAAATGAGAACTTTTTCAGTTTATTTGGAATCATCAGAGTCATTTTATTGAAAAAATTGCAAAATAACACTAAATGCCTAAATTCAAAATATTTTGGCATTTAATGCTATAATAATTGCACTTTGTATTTCAAAAGGATATAATATATAAAATTTTTTGTAATAAGTAAGAATACAGTATTTTCATATCCTAAAAAAGAAATGTAGGAATGTTTGATATAATTTATTCATAAGAATTAGAAAAGTATATTCAAGTGAGATTTTGTGAAGATTTTTTAATGTATTGTAATTGAGATAGCCAATTGATTTAATACAGAAAATATTCTTTAAAATGGTGTGTTTTATCATTAGAAGAAATATTTTTAAGGCATGTTAATTGCACCTAAGTTTTTCAGTAGTAAAATTTTTGTTAATAAAAATTAGGATACAATTCTTTATCTTCAGAAATGATTGATAAATTATAAGGGAGAATATTGAGTCAAATTATATTTTCTTTTATTAAATGATTTAAATTTTAAAATGAATGTTTTATTTAAGAAATTTTTATTGGAATATTTTGTTTAGCAATTCTTTTATAAAAATATTTTTTTTTGTTAGAAATTCATTGAATAATACAATTCGCACAGTAGTGCGACTTGAACTCGGGCCGCCATCGCAGCGGATAGACTAACTTATTATACTAATTTATAACAGATTACAAAATTTTTTTTGGTTCATTTCTTTTGATTGACTAGCCATCTACACCTAATATTTTACGAGTGTGTTCAGTAGTGCCCTCTCTACGAATTACACATGTTTCATTCACATCCGCGTTTCCCAACTCGCGGAGTCTCCTTGTAAGAAATTGTATAAAAATATTTTTTGATTATACTGAAATACTTCTTACTTTAGTTATTAAATAAAAAGATGGGGAGAAGCTTCTTTGGTCTGTATTTCAACTGAGGCAGGCTATGTGGATAGCTAAAAATGTTTTTGAATATACAATTTAGCTTACTTATTTGGCTTATTGTTTACTTTTCTTTTGATGTAAATTATCTTCAATATAGACATTAAATAGCCCATATTCAGAAAATAGCACACTTTTGAATATAAGAAATTTTTAATAGTAGTAAAGAAAAAATAATAATAATTTGATTAATAAACTCTAATAACAATTCAAACACCTACCAGAAACTAGCAACAAAAACATACAAAGAACAAGCACTTTTTTAGTAGGAACTTTATTATGAAAAATTTTTGGCATTCTTTTCTCTATTCAGAAAGTAAAATAAATATCCATTATATCATATATATATGTCTAACACATTTATCATAATTTATTTTAGTAAATATTAACACGTTTTTAAACAAATAGTAACCAAATATCAGCCAATAACCCTAGCGTTACAAATTAATTTAGAAATATCTGAAATTAACAATTAAACTAATATTAGCCAATGTGGCTCCATTTATTGAATAATAACTAAACTAGAAATTTTAATGATTATCTGAAAATGAAATTTGCATCCATCCAGAATCAAATCTGGGATCTTTAGAATAATGTCTTAACATTGTGTCAGATTTGAATAACTTATATAACTGAAATTTAGAGAAACATGTACATATGTCAAACAGATTGACAAACTACATTCCCAATCAGCTAATTCTGCAGCCATAAATTCAGTATGGCCAAGTTATGCAAAATATAGACTGGCTAAGTTGGACAACATATATCAAGTAAATTTACTAGGAATTAATGATCTCCAATAAGTTTGCTTGATGCAAACTAACTAGATTTAATTTAAAGTTCTTAGTAAATTTTGCTTGTTTCAAAATTCCTAAAAATGCATATGAACTTATGGACTGATCTGATAGTTATATACTGTATTTTGATATTTGATAAAAAAAATTTTTAAATACAAATAAAAAGATATATATATCAAGCAGATAAACTTACTAGGGATTAATTTTGAAACAAAGTAAATAAAATAGTTAATTTAATTAATCAGTAATAACACAATTACATTATCATCATCAAACCAAAATGATTGGTTATTAATTAACCCATCATCAATAAATTGTTTTATTGATGATAGGTTAATATCTGAAAATGGATTTATAATAAAAAAAAATCATTTTGGTTTGATAATAAGTTTGTTGTAATTGTTGCGATCAATTTTGTTTCCTGAACCAGGACTTTGTTTGTTAATGATCAGCAATATTTACCTCCTCATTATAAACAATTTGTTGCCATCTTATTAGCAATTTATTTATTCTATCTGTGTAAAAGAACTCTTGATTTTGAAGTAAAAATAATCAGAAAATGCTGTTTGACTTCATGTTTAGTATTGAATTATTTTCCCAGTTAAAAATTCAGAAAACTCAGAAACAGATAATAATCTGGCAACTGTGTTGGATGAAGTCCTTGATTTTCTTTAGTATTATCTGCACAGTGTGCAATTTAGAATTGTCTTGGTGGAGCACAACTTTTTTCTGTTCACTGAATTTGGAGATATTTTTAATCAATGACACAATTAAACCTTCAATAAATAAGCACTTTTAGCAGTAAGAAACTTTTAATAAGATTCTTACTGCTAAAAGTGCTTATTTATTGAATGTTTAATTGAGTTTATATAATAGAAGCAGTTTATTAGTAATTATGTCTTGAGTAATTGATATTTTGGTTAAATCAATATTTCCCATTAAAATTTTAATTATATTGAAACGTTTTTTTTTCTGGATTCATTTATCTTATTTGAATGTTCAGTATTTTGACAAAAATAAAATAGCACTGTTTTTAAGAAAATCTAAAATATTTTAGTACTAAGACATTGAATTAAAATTTTGTAAAAATTTAATATAAAAATATAAAAAAGAACCTTAATATGATGAAAAATTAAATAGTTTATTAACTACTATAGATAATTTTATTTTTAAAAAAATATTTTGTTATAGATTTAGTCTAGAATTTGCTTAAAGTATTTATTCTATTGTGTTAAAATATGCTTCATAATGATAAAATAATGATGTTTTATGGATGACTTTCCATTTGTTTTATCATTAAAGTTTTATAAAATTAAAAAATTTTATTTAATTTATAAAATATATTTGAAAATTTTTTTATTCTATTTTAAACCTTGTGTAAATTTTATAAATATTATTTTTATGGAAAAGGTATTGCAATAATTTATTTAAAATTTTCAGAACTCTCATAGAGCCTACTATCTGTTGTATTTAATATTATAAAAGAACTATATACTGTATTTAATATTATAAAAGAAAATATGTTCAGGTTTGATTTACTGGCAATTTAAAATATCATAAATATCAAGGTTATACTGTACTTATAAAACATTTTTATATGCAGTCCTGTTATCTGTCTGTGCTTATTAATCTTGATTAAACAATATTTTAATTTTGATATTGTATAAAAATTATGTAACAAAACTGCAGGGATATTATGTAGTGCCAAAAAGCAATATCTTAATTTTAAAAAGTTCATACACCTATTGTAATAATTTTTATATTGTTTTCATGTGAAGTTTGCTATATCTAGTTATTGTAAATAATGCTGATTTTTAAAAATTTTATCAAATAAATATTAATACATATAAAACTGTGTGTAAGTTTTTTCTAAGTTTGTCTTACTAATATAAAAAATTAATGCATCATTATTGAATAATGTAAACATTTCTGATGAAAGTATTGTGTATTATTATCTAAGTTTCATTAAAACTTGATCTATAATTATCTAAAGATCAAAGATTTTTATCTCTATCAAAATCAGAAAAAATAGAAATAATATATAGCTCTAAACTATATTACCTTATCGTACATTCATCAAAGTACGGGTAAAGTCAACATTTTAACGTCGGCATAACTGTTATGCTTTCTACAATTTTATTTTTTGCTCTGAACTTTGCAATATTTTGACCTAACTCGACCCATTTCAACCTCAAATGACCTATATAAAAGCACTTGTCCTCCATTTCTCTACATGGATAAACTCGACAGGAACAGCATGCAATTGTGTAATATGAATCACTGAAGATATATCCTTTTCTATACGGAAGAAACCATCTTTAAAATATCATATTTCTGGATATCCTGTTTTTAGCCTATGGATTTTTTTCTCTGCAACTAAAAATAATTCGGGTGCCATCGCGATAATCTAATCAATCTTCTTTAAAGTGATATCAATACCAAAGTTTCGTTTAGATAAACGATAAGATCTAAATAATAAGACTAATTTTATTAATTCTAGGCCATATAAAAATTTCTAGTTAATTGTTAACAGTATAATATACGTAATTTATTTAAAAAAAACAATGTTTTAAGTAATTCTTAAAGGGAAAGAAAACTTATACTTCAATGACGTCGCTGAAAGATATTTTTTCGTGATGCAGATTATGCCAAAAGTAGGTACAGAATATGTCATTGCTGGAAGCACTCGCTTTAAAACTTTTCTAAATTTTACATATTTATAAAATACATATTGGATGTCGTCAGTTAAGAAATTATTATACTGTATATATTTTGCTTTATTTGGAAAAATTCCTTGTACATTATTCTACTTCAATACGTCGATGCTGCTACCGTTACAAAACGTCAATAAAACCTTGACCCATATATATATAGCAGTGGACACTGCTGTATAGGAATAATAGAGCTGAAACACGTGAATTTTTGCATATACACGTGTAAATAAAACATGTTTTCCGATATAAATGTTACTCTTATTTATCGATAAGTAATTCTCTAATATAAATAAACGCTAAATATTTTTCTCTCTCAGATTTTGAAATAATACAAAAAAAAAAAAAAATTGTTTTGCGAAAATTTCTACTGAATATAATCATTTGTATCTGCTAAGGTTTCTTTTATCTAGGTGAAGTTTAAAGAAATGCAACGAAGCAAATCTGTATAAAATACCTTTACATGATTTTTTTTAAAATGAATTCTTTAATTTAATTCTAATCTATAAATTTTTTTGTAAAAACAAATATCAAAATTTATATTATAAAGATATTTTATTGCCCAATTTAAACGTTACAGTTCGATGTTATAAAATAACATTTGTCGAACGTTGTCGTTGAATTAGATGTGTGTATACAGAATGGCATGAATTTCGAAACCTGCAGAAAATTAGACTGAATTCTGATGTCACCTATATTTTCGGTTAAAAAAATAAATATTTTAACAGAATCAGTAATTATTTTAAAGGAATATCGTGTTAAAAATCTGCTTCTAACAAATCAATTCTTGCATCGTTTCTAAATAAAAAAAGGCGTGAGTAATTTATTAATTTAAACGGAAACTGAAGTATAAATAGTTAAATCTAACGACGATAACATGTTATAACTTAAACCATAACCTGCTATTCTACGAATTTATGAAAAATATCGATCTCGTCGCAGAGAGGATGAGAGAGGTTTTAAAAATATATAACAAAATAAGACGAATGTGGGTTAAAGCACATTTATCTCTGTCGAATTTTCGTTATGTTTTTTTAAATATTTACGTTTCCAAATCATCTAATTTTAAAATATTTCCTACGACCCATTTCCGTTTTTATTTAACCGAATGTAAAAATAGCTTTTAATATACAGTACTGACGTCTGTTTGAGATCCTGCATTACTGGAGAGATTTATGAATGCTATATATCCGTTAATTTTTTATTCAAACAACACTTTTTAAAAGATAGCAAACATCTTTGTTCATTTTACCCGCCTTTACTGCATTCAAGGTCGAACACACATTTACCTAAATTTTACTCTGAATGCGATTGCTTCGTAAAGAGAAAACGAAAGGAGAAAATGTTAACCACTTACGGAAACGAAAATGAGTCAAATGTCTCCTCTATTCGTTGAAATTAATCTATACATAGTATGTATTCGGATAAATATAAATTATTTTTTATATCTTTTCTCGATCTAAATGAAAACATATTTCATAATGTAAATTTCCAAATCAGCATTTAATATATTTTTATTGAGGAAATTTAAAAATAGCTATAAATTTTGATGTAACATAAATTACTTATTTAATTACAGTCGTGCAATATTAAAAAATCGATAATGACAATTTCCATTTTGGTTCCTTTTCCACTTACTGATCACGTGAACTGCTACCTCTAACGTCGCATTTATGTCAGAAAAGCGTTATCCAATCGAAGCTGACAACGTCTACTCGCAATTTACGTCATGGTTTCTTATTGGTCGAACTGGTCTAGATTCTTCGAGAACCTTCGACACTGGCGTCATTTCCGGCTTCCTCACTACATTAATTGAAACGCCGGCATTGGTCTTCACTCTTACACTTAACTCAGGGAAGTTAACGTGCGGTTCGAGTTATTTATATTTATTTCCTTCTATTAATACACACTTGCAAAGCGGTAAGTTTCTATGATGGTTATTTCCTTAAGCGATCATAATGTATTTATTAAAATAATTTAAATTTTAATTATTTTTAAAAAGATGGCCAAGACTCCAGCTATTGGTATCGATCTGGGAACGACTTACTCCTGTGTAGGAGTATTCCAACATGGTAAAGTGGAAATTATTGCCAATGATCAAGGCAATCGTACCACTCCAAGTTACGTGGCATTTACCGATACCGAGAGGTTAATCGGTGATGCTGCAAAAAATCAAGTTGCCATGAATCCCAGTAATACGGTGTTTGGTAAGTCCTGTTTTTAACTTTAAATAATCATAAAACATTTTGTTAAAGTGATGATTTTTTAAAAAAACGTTCGCATTTTATCATGTAGATGCCAAACGACTCATTGGACGTCGTTTCGACGATACAACCAAAATGTTTTATGATTATTTAAAGTGATGATTTTTTAAAAAGTTCGCATTTTATCATGTAGATGCCAAACGACTCATTGGACGTCGTTTCGACGATACAACCGTTCAGAGTGATATGAAACATTGGCCATTCCAAGTAATTAATGATAGCAGTAAACCAAAGATTCAAGTTGAGTACAAAGGCGAAACAAAAACCTTTTTTCCAGAGGAAATCTCTTCAATGGTGTTAACTAAAATGAAAGAAATTGCAGAAGCTTATCTAGGCAAAACTGTTACTAACGCTGTTGTAACTGTTCCTGCTTATTTCAACGATTCCCAAAGACAAGCAACCAAAGATTCTGGGACAATTGCAGGATTGAATGTTCTTAGAATCATTAATGAACCCACTGCTGCTGCTATTGCTTATGGTCTTGATAAAAAGGTAGGTAATTTTTATTTCCCTTCTTATCCCATATTTTTTGTCTTCTTTTTATTTATTTTAAATTTATTCAAATTGATTACTCCCTAGGGTACAGGTGAAAGGAATGTTCTCATTTTTGATCTCGGAGGAGGAACTTTTGATGTTTCTTGCCTAACTATCGAAGATGGTATCTTCGAAGTTAAATCTACTGCTGGTGATACTCACTTAGGCGGTGAGGACTTCGATAATCGCATGGTTAACCATTTCGTACAGGAATTTAAGCGTAAGCATAAGAAAGATCTTACTTCTAATAAGAGAGCTCTTAGACGTTTGAGAACTGCCTGCGAGAGAGCAAAGAGGACATTATCTTCCAGTACGCAAGCAAGGTAACTTTTTTTTTAATTTTATTACTGCGATTTTTATTTATTTCTTTAATTTTATTTCTTTAATTTTCTTTTTTTTTTTTTAAATTTTGCAGTATTGAAATAGATTCCTTGTTTGAGGGAATAGACTTCTATTCAACCATCACAAGAGCTAGATTTGAAGAATTAAATGCAGATCTGTTCCGTGGAACCTTGGAGCCAGTAGAAAAAGCTCTGAGAGATGCTAAAATGGACAAGAGTCAAATTCACGATATTGTACTTGTAGGAGGTTCAACTCGTATTCCAAAGATCCAAAAATTGCTGCAGGACTTCTTCAATGGAAAAGACTTAAACAAAAGTATCAATCCTGATGAAGCAGTCGCTTATGGTGCAGCTGTCCAGGTAATTTATTTAGCGAATGAATTTTTTTTCCCTCCCCAAACGTTTTTACAAATAAGTAATTTAATTTTCTAATTTTATCTTTCAGGCAGCCATTTTGAACGGAGATAAGTCTGAACAAGTACAAGATCTGCTTCTCTTGGACGTTACGCCCTTATCCCTTGGAATCGAAACTGCCGGAGGAGTAATGACTGTATTGATCAAACGTAATACCACCATTCCTACCAGACAAACCCAAACTTTCACCACTTATTCTGATAATCAGCCAGGTGTATTGATTCAAGTATATGAAGGTGAAAGAGCTATGACCAAAGATAACAATTTGTTGGGTAAATTTGAACTAACAGGAATTCCACCTGCACCTCGTGGTGTTCCACAAATAGAAGTCACTTTCGATATTGATGCAAACGGTATCATGAATGTGTCTGCAGTAGACAAGAGCACGGGTAAAGAAAACAAGATCACTATTACGAACGACAAAGGTCGTCTCTCCAAGGAAGAGATCGAAAAAATGGTAAAGGATGCTGAAAGATATCGTGAAGAGGACGATAAACAAAAAGAAAGGGTTTCCGCAAAGAACTCTCTGGAGAGTTATGCTTTCAATATTAAGTCTACCATAGATGATGAAAAATTGAAAGATAAAATATCTGAAGACGACAAAAAGAAAGTCCTGGATAAAGTAGAAGAAACCATTAAATGGTTAGATGTAAATCAGGTAATTTTTTTATTTTTTAGTGTCAAGTTTTTTTGTTTTGTATTTTTTTAATTTTTATAAAAAACTAAATGGATTTTCATTTTTGATAGCTTGCCGAGAAAGAGGAATTTGAACATAAACAGAAGGATTTTTTATAGTCAAGTTTTTTGTTTTGTATTTTTTTTTTAATTTTTATAAAAAACTAAAATGGATTTTCATTTTTGATAGCTTGCCGAGAAAGAGGAATTTGAACATAAACAGAAGGAATTGGAAGGCATTTGTAATCCAATAATAACGAAACTCTACCAAGCAGGTGGAATGCCTGGAGGTATGCCAGGTGGCATGCCTGGTGGACCTGGTGCTCCAGGAGCAGGAACAGGAGGATCTGGACCAACAATCGAAGAAGTTGACTAAATTATCAGTTCCTTGTTATGTGTATTTAATAGTTGTGATGTAATAAATCGAAATTCGCATATTAAATATCTGTTAATTTATTTAATGGAAAGTTTTTTCCTAACGACCCAAACTTTTTAAAAATTAAAAAAAACTCTAGTTTAAATTATTCTTCAACTTAATTTTAATTGCCAATAAAAATTATTTTCCAAAAATAAGATGAATCTTGAACTTTCCAGATTCAAATAGCGATTTTAACCCGGGTTATCAGATAGGCAAGTCATTGTACTGTACATGCATTGAGTATATTACTCGGTTATTCGTGGATTAAAAGGTTTGTCCAAAAGCAAGCAAACTTAAATCCTAGAAGACGTTTGTCGTAGTTTCAAAACACATTTCGAAGAATAGGTCTGGTCAATTTGACGTACGTTCTTCGGGAGTTTACTATGAAAACTTATCGCGATTTTAAGAAGGGAAGGAGCATTTTTTTTTTCGTTTTCAAAACAAGATTTTCGTGTAATGTCCTCTGAATTAATAAGTAGGAAATGCATCTGTAAGCAAAAGTGGAGTTACTGTAAAAATAATACTCCAAATTTACGTAGCGAAGTTTTACATAAATGGTTAAAGCTGTTTTACATTCTTAAAAATAATCATTCGTTTCAAATCAAAATAACATATAAAAAGCTATAATGTGAATATATAAAAATGAATATAAGGTTTTCTATAAAATTTTAAATTAGATAAAAATCGATGTCTTGTTAAAAAATATAAAACTGATAGTTTCAATGAATCTCATAAAAATGAATTACTGTACTTTTGCAAGTCCTTAGTTAAAATTTTAATTGAAAAAATGAGAAATATTTTTCTCATAACATTTTTGGATATTTTTTCGTTAATTTTTAAAAATAAAATGCTTCAAAACAGATTGTTTAAATTTTATTAACGCAAAAAAAATAATTATGCAAAATGATAATTCGAAAATTCAGATCTATATTTTATTTTAGAGATTATTATTATCTCAAATGAACATACAAATACTTTTTATGGCGAAAATATTAAAATACCATATTCTGGATAGTGTTATGTATAATATAGACAATTGAAGAGGGCTGAATAACTGAAAACGTTTTTGTAAATAATCAAGGATAATTAAATTATTATTTTCCTTCTTGAACACTAATGATGTTAATGACTTGCAGGTAGACAGTCTTAAAAGAAATTTGGATATTAGAATTATATTTTCCTATTTATAAAATACAATTATTTAAATAAACGCACAGGAATCGCTAAGTTATGCCGACCTGCTAAGTCTAATCCAATGATGCCATGGATGTATTGTACATCCATGAATGATGCATTTGTTCCATTGGATACGTGATTTGTTCTGTTATTTCTAAGCTGCTTTTAAGATACAGTATACGGTATTGGGCTGTATAATTTTTTATTTTTCGAAAAATTAAAAATTTATGTTTTAGATTATTAAATGATCTCAGATGATAAATAATCTTAAATATCTGTATCTAAATTTATTTATTAGTATGTTGTATTTAATGATACCTAAAATATAGCATATAAAAAAACTTATCAGTATTAAAATCTTGAAAATTAAAAATAAATGATTAATTTTATAAAATAACAGAAATACACCCAGCCCTCGATTTACATGGTAGATACGTTCCTGGAAAAATCGTGCAAACAAAAACCGTGTAAAACGAGACCCAGAATTCATACAAAATAGAAGGATATGTTTCGTGTAAAACAAGACGCAGAATTCATACAAAATAGAAGGATATGTTCATGTGCAAACCGAAACCTGTAAAACAAGATGCAGAATTCATACAAAATAGAAGGATATGTTCAATCGTAAAATGAGACACAGAATTCATACAAAATAGAAGGATATGTTCAATTTAATTGTAAACCGGCCAATCAATTTAAAGAAGATAATGAAAAGTCGAGGATATGTTCTTTATAACCGTGGAATAAGATAAGGATTAAAGGAAAAAAAGGGGGATTGGTTCATTAATTTTAGACACAGTTTAATGCTTATACTTTTTCAATTTATTTTTAAAAATGAAAACAAACGTTAATTAACATCGAATACGATACAAAAAAAAAAATTAACAATATTCCGTATAAATAAAAAGCATTCAAACATAAATAGGCCAACTGCAAGCGTGAGTTGAATTTAGTTGAACTGAGAGACTTGGACAGCAAAAATTAATAGTGAGCGATAATTTGTGAAAGTGAAAGTGGATTAAGAACTGTGAGTTATTCTGAATTAAAGACATAAAATAGTGTTGTATGAGATAATTATCGGATTTTGTATTGAATTTATTTATATGAAACTAGATTATTTTGTTTTGTGTGTAAATAAATGAGACTATACGAAATATAGCT
Source organism: Olivierus martensii (assembly GCA_000484575.1). Lineage (NCBI taxonomy): Eukaryota > Metazoa > Arthropoda > Arachnida > Scorpiones > Buthidae > Olivierus > Olivierus martensii. The sequence goes on from AYEL01066132.1 coordinate 37,337, forward strand.
GTATTCACTCTTTATTAATCTCTACGAATTTGTAAACTCAGAAAACATGACAATATGATACTCTTTTAATTTATAAATGGCATAATTACAAAACGTAACAATATGATAATCTTTTAATTATAAATGGCATAATTTATAAATTTATTTATGCAAAACAATCAAAATAAAAACAATAATTTTTTGGTTTCATTTAAAAACCGTGTAAAAGCAAAACCGTGCAAATTGAGTACCGTGTAAATCGAGGGCTAGGTGTATTTAAAAATAATTAACAATAATGCCCGTAAAAACGACCGATGAGTAAAAATAGAAGAGAATACCGTATATTCCTATTAAAAATGTAAAAGTTACTATAATGTAATGTAAAAAATTTTTGTACGATACATCGTATAGTATTATATATACTGTATATATATCTTCCTCCTTGCTCTCTTTTCATTGGAATGTGAGTAAAATAAATAAAAATTATAAATAAAATATTTATTTAGACAAACAAGCAATAATTAAAAATCAACTTGAATAATTAAATTGCAACTTAAATGAAATATAATTATATAATACCGTACTGTATTACAAGTTCTGCCTCCTGGATTTCCGATTCTGCGAACAGGGCGAACACAATTCCGGATGCCAACTAATTGTGTATGACAATGTGAATAACGTCTAAATGACCTGATCAATATATTGGAATTTATAATAATATAATATATATTTACTTGCATACCGATAAAAACTTGGAAAACAGCTGTTGAAAATTAAAGATTAACCTTGAAAAAAACCTGTGTAAATAGAAACTATAAAACATCTATAGTGTAAGGTTTCAAATGTTAGATTGACTGACAAAAGTGGCTAAACCAGTGGTTGTTAACCTTTTCGGAATCATGGAACACTTAATTATAAAAAAAAGTTATGCGGAATACCAAAATTAATAAACATTATATAAGGCGATATAATGTTAAAATAAGCAGTAAAAATACTCATGAAATGCTTAACAATTATTTTGTTAAAAAATATTCGTTCATATATCAATAAACACTATAGTATTTCCTAATTCCGCGGAACATCGGTTAAGAGCCATTGGGCTAAACTATGAAGACAGTTAATTAATCATTGTATTAATTTAGTATATGGTTTAAAAGCTATTTCCGTGCCATATTTTAAGGTTATAAACCCAACTGTTAGGTCTGGGATGCCAACTAATTGTGTGTTAAATTTATTACTGTACTTACTCATGCTATTGAACACATTTTATGTGAAAAAGCATATTCCTCTCCATACATTGTATACATGAATAATATTTAATGTATATATGACCTCTAAATAGAATATTATACTTAAAAATTTTTATTACAATAGGAAAGTTTTTGATGATAATGAGTTTTATCATAATGATTGACGTCATAGTATCGTCATTATGACGTACTTTGATAATGATATACTATACAGTGCTGTAATGAGGTCATCGAACATGATGTAGCAGGGCCTTGTTTAGTAAATCAGCTGACTAACAGTGGCTTAATATTATTATACTGGTTTACTGACGCTTGCCTGACTAATAATAAGTCTGCCCACTCTTAAGCATTAGTAAGACAACTTTTTCTCCAAATTAGTCTATTCTTAACTCCGCCAACTCAGTCAATTCGAATTCTAATTCATCTGGCTGATTTTATATTAGCCAGATGAATTAGAATTCGAATTGACGACATCGAAGCCATGTCGATAACATCACATTTCCGGTGAAATATGATGTTATCGGGAAGCCATTTTTTTGACGGTATGACGACATCGCAGTAATGTCGATAACATCACATTTCCATTGACATCATTGACCAAGCACTGTATTTATATAAAAGGTTAGAAATGTGAATGTTTAATTTAACAGCAACTTGATGGAAAGCTACGCCATCTGTTTAAAAAAAGAAAATAAGAAAATAATAATATTAGGGCCTATTATATAAATAATAAAATATACTTTCGACTTTAGTATGAATGGATTTTACAAGGACTAAGAAGCTAAAAATAAAATGTCATTAAGATAATATTTTATATTTATATATTTATCTATCTTTCTAATTATATATATATTTAAATTACCATACTTCTATATTCTAATTAACTTAAAAAAATAATATTAATGTATTAAAAAATCAATATTAAAAATATATTTCCAATGTGTTTGGAGGAATACTGTTCCTCTACATTCGTCACTGTACAGATCATCCTCGCGGATATCTAGCGCGCTTCCATGTCATCGGCTGACAAATTTTAGAATAAATATATATATATTTTCAAATAATGATTTTATTATTTTTAATTAATAATAAATTTTAAATACCTAGAACCTTAATCTTGGAGTAGCTTTATGAACTAGCATTTCCAGTGATTCGTTTAGAGTAACTGAAACATAAATAGTCGGTAATGGATCTCACGAGTAAATAGTTTCTGAATATACTATATTACTATATTATTCTGATTTAATAGTTGTAGCATTCAAATGCATAGACCAATTAAATGTTAAAACTTATATAATTAAAGTTATTAAATATCTTTACTGATAAATTTAGCTTTGGAATTAAATTTAGGTAGTGCAAAATATGTTAGTCTAGAATTCTTAAAGCATGAAAGTAACATTTAATTAAATAATGATATCTACGCTTAAATGAAATTTTTCCAATGAGCGATAAGTGCATGTATCAATTTGAGCAATCCACTCTTTAAATTTAAAAGATTTATATTTAATTGTAAGTACCAAGGGTTTCCAAAGTTTCAACAATTAGCACCACATAATTATATGTTTTAGAAATGATACATATAGAACAGGATTGTCCAAAAGGCGGCCCGCCAAGCCATTTTGTGCGGCCCGCGAGGCTTTCATGATTTGTGATATAATATTGCTTTTAATGTTTATTCCACTTTTATTTATTACATTTTTTAAGAGATTAATAAAAAGACCCCTAAAATTGAATTATATTAACTCAATTAATTAATTTTTCTTAATTATTAGTAATTATTTAATGATCAACATCAATGACATCACATTTTTATAAGACTTTCAATCATGTCAATTTTAGTTTTAGCTATTTCAGTTTATAGTTTTGAATTGTGATTGTATTTTAGTTATTTTTTCGTTTCTATCACTCACCATTTCAGTGATTGTGTGACCGTTGTTGTGATGTTTTAATTTTATTTTACGTTTTAATTTAATTTAATTTTTATTTTACCATAAATTCGTTGCATTTATAAAATGAGTGAGAAAAACGTAAAATAGAAGAAAATGAAAATCCGGTATATTAGTAGCGGTGAGAAAATGACTTTTTCGTAACAAATCACATGGGTAAACTGTTGTTGTGTGTTTCTCAAAGGCCCTTTGGGCTAATGCTGTCGCAGGAATCCCTTTCTGTATGTTGTTCTTATGCTCATTTAGCCTATCTCTAAAGTTCCGTTTTGTGGCGCCTACGTATACTTCTCTTCTCTGGTCTTGTATGTTATCAACTGGGATTCTATAAACACCTGAGTCGAATTCACTCTTCCTTTTCTTTTTATCATTTCTCAATAGGCTAAAAATCGTTGGTGGTCTTTTGTAAGTGCACTTTGTATTACTTTTCTTCAGGGCTTTCGCTAGTGTCTTATACTCGTGGGTCTTATAGGGTAGAGCTATCCTATCCACCTGTCCAGGGTGGGCTAAGTGGCCTCTGATCAGACTGGACCTGTGCTACATCATAAGAGTCCTCTCTTATCTTATCTTTCTGCTCAAGGCGGCCTCTGATCAGACTGGACCTGTGCTACATTATAAGAGTCCTCTCTTATCTTATCTTTCTGCTCAAGGTACAGTTTATGCATGAACTTGTAACTGTATCCGTGTCTGGCCCCACTTCGATAGATTCTGTTGAGCTCAATCTTCAAATAATTGTCATTGCTACAATGAGTCAGGGCACGCCTAAAATAGGCCTGGAAGGATGCTTTCTTGTAGGACCACAGATCATATGACCATACTGGTATCAGCACAACACCTGTGCTGATACCAGTATGGTCATCATCGTTCGTAGGTTTGACAAAAACCGTGGTTTCTAGGTGCCCTGTTTCAAGTATAATTCTTATGTCTAGAAAATCAACGGTTTCATTATGCTCATTTGTGAGCTTTAGCTTTAAACCATATTGTGGCTTGGAAAAGTGTTCAATTACAAGTTCACTCGTACTCCGCCTCTCCCACATTATGAAAATATTGTCCACATACCTTGAGTACATGCGCATCTCGTTCCTAATATCAGAATGTAGCTGGCATTCTACTTCCCAGACAATATCGTTCCTAATATCAGAATGTAGCTTGCATTCTACCTCCCGGACAATAATCTCTGCCAGTACTCCCGCCATCGGGCTTCCGATCGGAACTCCTTGAAGATAGAACATGCCTTCAAATTCAAAGTATGAGTCATGGCATATCAGGTGTGCTAACTCTCTAAGCACCTTAGGGTTCCATTCTTCTTCCTGGGTGTATTTCAAAAGGAACCTATAAAACATTATACAAGCAGCATTAAGGTTCAATGAAGGGTATAGAGATTCGAAGTTTAAAATAGACATAGTTTCTGTGCCCTCAATTTCTAAGGATCTTAGTCGCTCCAAAAATTCTTCTGAAGATTTAATAGAACAATGGTAGTTACTTAATTTCTCATTACACCAAAGAGCTAGACCTCTTTCTAGATAAAATGTGGGAGAGCGTCTCTTCTCAACAATCGGTCTAACAGATACTGGATTTTTATGCGTTTTTACGTAGGCAAAAATTCTCGGACAAGCCGGGTTATGCACTTTCTGTTTAACGAGAAACGAAGGGAGATTAGGTCTTTTAAGCAATCTTGAAACCCTGCTGGCCATTTTTAAAGTCGGGTCACTATTTAACCTTTTTGCTCCTGAAGCCTGAATAAAATCCATTATAAAGTTATCGTAAGTTTCTTTCTTTAACATAACCAGCTTTTTGGACTTATTGTCCCGAGTTATCACTATATTATTATCTTCAAACCATCTTAAAACACATCTAATGCTAGCACGATTCAGGTGGGTCGTAGATTGGTAGGATTTCTCTGTGCTAGACTTTCTTTTTCTATGCTCTGCGACGAAAGCCCACCTAAAGTGTTCTGCTTCTAGATCATCTAGTGGCTGCAGTACTCTCTCTAATGCCAGAACGTCCTGTACAAGGTCAGCATGTTCAGTGATAGCACATGCGGGGCCTATCCGGATAACTTCTTCCACAAATTGCAGCAGTTCAATATCATCTATGACAGCTAAAACTTCTTCAAGCGATAGAGCTTGTTTATATTTCAGACGGAGCTGTTTCTGAAATATCCATCTAATCTTTTTAATATGCTTCTTTCTAAGACTCGATTTAAAGCTAAATATAAAGTGGTCTAGGTGTGTTAGCTGGCTCATTAAGCACTCATTAAGTCCAGAATCAATTCTTGTTCTAATTTGTGTAGCTTGCTTCCGTAAGGCGAAAACCCTTCTTTTTGCATCTGATATCGCAGCCCGGAGACATATAACTTTAGTATTCTGTAGTACTTTCTTGGATCTAACAGGGAGTCTAATCCTATAAACAGACATAGGGAACACAGAGTTTATTTTACATTCCTTAAGGAAAGATAAAGTCTCTTCGGCTTTAGTTAACTTAATCATAATCTTCTTGTACTCACTAATGTTAACCATTCTTACTGTCGGCTCCACAGTCTACTATCAAAGTCTATCATCAAACCAGAGAACTGCTTGGAATCTAAACATTAAAGTTCAATATCCTCAAAAGCACAAACCAGCAGTTAAGAAATACAGATTTTATTAAGTAAACATAAAAACGTTTTCGGTTTTGAAGATATTGAACTTTAATGTTTAGAGTCCAAGCAGTTCCCTGGTTTGATGATAGACTTTGATAGTAGACTGTCTCAGAAAGTGACATAAGTAAAATGCCTGTGTTTTTCTGCTATCTCATCAAAGAAAGTATTAGTTTCTGTACAGAGTGCTGATCTGTAATGAGAACTGGGTCCTTTACGATATTCCATGGCACCATTGTCGATGGTTGGCACTATATGAATCTCCTCCCAAACAACAAAAACTATTATTGCATCAACAGAACATTTTGCTCTGTGTTTGGTGAACTGTTTGGGTTATCGTGCATTGAAAACTACTGCCACATAGCCAGATAATCAACTCAAATTTGCACAATCAACAACTGGAATGTATGCATGAAAAACTGAAACCGTGGAGCAAGCACTTGTGAACCGAAAAGATGTCATTCTGTTAGAGAACAACGCCAAGCCACATTTTGATAAGGTTGCTCGTGACACCATTATCGGACTTGGATGGGAAACATTAATGCACCCACCATATTCCCCTGACATTGCACTTTCAGATTACCATTTGTTTTATTCATTAGACAATCAACTATGAGGACAAAGTTCCAAATCCTCAATGAAGTGATACACGCACTAGATAAGTTCTTTGGTTCATATTCCACTGACTTCTATGAACGTGGGATCCATAGTCTGCTCAAGCATTGGAGACAGATCATTGTTGCTAATGGGAACTATTTCTGTTTTCAAATATATCTTACTTCATATTATCATGTTTCTCTTTGTAGGGTAAAAATCCGACAGAACTTCAGTAGTTGCTTGATACAAAAACATTAAAACTGGCAATATCATAGATGAAATTATGCCTTTCTGAATGGTTCTTTATTCCTAAATATCTCCTAAACTGTTGATCATAGGAAAATAATTCCACCACGAAAATTGCATAAATAATTGGAGGAATCTGAAACAGTTAGGAAAAAAATACACTTCCATTCGAGAAAACAAAGTTGAAGCACATGCTGCACAAGAGGATGTGCAGAAAAAAATATTAATGATGGATTGTAATTTGGAAGGAAAATATAACAGGGCATCTGTTTTACAGTTTTCATGTATACATGATAGTTTTCAAGAAAAATGCTTGGTCCATAGAAACGTGGGCACCCTATATTATAAGCATACCTATATATAACATAACACATTACTTAATATATATTACAAAACTAAAATATTAATATATATTAAAACATAAATAAATGTTAGAAAGCTAAGTTATTTTTGAATAATGATTTAACAATTCAAGGGATATCATCTTCCAATATACAATTCAATTTATAAATTATAAGGAAAGGTGGAGCAAAGCCGGGTACCTTAAGTTTGAAGTCACATATTTTTTAATTTTAAAAATTATGTTATTAGGCTTTGGTAATTGTTAATCTATAAGGAACTATGGATTTTTATGTCAAAAGTGTGTTTATTCCTTAGGTAGGGAGTTTTTTAAAGAAATGCAAATACTTTTAGCCCATGGATGGGGTGAAACTGGGTACCCATTTGGTTACATGATGTATCAGTCTATATTTTCCAAATTTTTATTTACAAAAATTAAAAAAATATTATTTTCTTATTTTAGCAACAAAAATCACATATAAGTGTGTTGTCCTCTTCCTCTGTGTTTGAACAAGCCACATGGGCCCATCCTTGACATGTGCAATACTGGATCTATCCTTTCTTTGATTTGGAATGTGCATATAATTTGTTACAAAATATGACGCTTCAGTGTTTTATTCCTTCTGTAAGAACGATTCTGTATTTTCAATGTTTTTTTTTCATTTTTCTTAACCTTCTTTACTTCATTTTCTTTTTCTTTCCTTTGGTTTTATGCTTTCCTCTTTTGTGCCACTGACTTTTGTGGTTTTTTTCCAGATATCCTGGGTACTGAGATATGGGTACTACCTGATTTCCCCCACCATAACATGTTTTAATAAAAATGGTATATCTACATTCAGTGATGTGGTTAAATGTTGATTAATGTGTTAAAATATTTCTTAAAAGTCAATGAATACAGAGGAATAATTATTGATAACAATTCTTCATGTATATGGCACTATAGAATAGTATATGTTAATCACAACATTGAAATATTTCAGCACAAAAACTTTAAAACATTTTACCAAAAAACTAGTTGTGCACCATCATCTCTAATTTAGCTCCTACTGGTATAATCATGGTGTAGAATAGTTTGTGAGTTTACTCTGAATTGTAGTGGTCGTCACAGAGATACAGGGGTACTTGGTTTGACTTGCCTACCTGGCCTTACCCCATCTTCCCCTATACATTAATCAACAATTTCAATATCCCACTCCCATTGTATATATATATATATATACATATTGAAATTATTGATTAATGTATATACCGTATATACTCGAATATAAGCCGATCCGTGTATAAGCCGACCCCTCGACTTACGACAACCTAAGACTAGATAGGCCTCATTAAATTAAATAAGACAAGTAGAATATTGTATAAGAACAGAATACCAAACTAAAAGATAAAATTATATGATTAAATTGTATGTGTATAATCATGTATTTCTTCAATTATCACTAGCTTAGCTAGGTTTTCCAGAACCAAGGACATGTAGACTTTTTGTTCTTCAGCTGGATCAAGTAAAAACCACACTACATCATTTAACTATTTGATAACATACAAGCCACAGATTAAGAATATATTCTTAATCTGTGATACAAGTTTTTGTTTTATATTTTGGTAAGATTATTTTCTGATTGTAAATTTTTGTTATATTATATTAAAACTTCAAATTTATTTTAAAATTAACGACTTATTTAATAAATTTACTCACCTTTCTTGGAAACCGAAACATTGAAACTTCTTCAGTTTTTCCATTTCCACATAATATACAAATTTTGTGTTCCTCATTACGAGAAGGTTTTCTGCTCATTATTAATTATGGCAAACAGATCTAGTTAAATCAAATGAAAATCAGATGAAACTTCTGATAAATTCGCAAACGAACAAAAATGGCGTTCGAAACTACCGGCGGTTCACACCATGTTCACAGTAGAAGCTATATGACATCATTAAACAAATGATAATACTTAACTTTTAAAAGAAATATATTGATAAAATTACACTAATTACTGCCACAAATATTAATACGCATTTAAATTGATTATTGTTTTGTAAATTGTCATCCAGTTTCGCTGGGATGACTCATGACGTTTTTATTTCAATCACGTGGTGTACTTTCCCATCTGTATGGGCGAGTTCCAAATCTCAACAGACTAATCAGTGATGAGAGATCAGAACCAATCAGCAAGAAACTTGTCTGATTAACTCAACACTGATTGGCTTGATCACTCATCACTGATTAGTCTGTTGAGATTTGGAATTCGCCCTATATTCTAATCTGTGGTTACTACCAATGTCCATATATACAACACAGTATAAGTATACAATAGGCTCACTCCTGTTGGATCCTTTGATCTTTTTGAAATCGACCGCCGGTGGCGCCCTCAAGTAGCGTACGTGTAGAAACACTTTAAACATTTCATCGAGTCCAAATGCTCATTTCTTTCAAAGATTTATTAAGATTAATCCGTGTAGAAACTTTAATGTTTCACGGACGGCACTGTAATCGTTAGCTAGCAACTTCTCAATGCGTTCGCGTGAAAATATATAATAATAATGATGTTATCTTTAAGTAGAGGAACTTCCTTATGTTACACATCGGATAATTTTTAATTGTAATACAAGTAGCTTTAGAATTAATCATATTTTATACGTCTTTTGTTTATTCCTGATTTTATATTATTTAATTCCTTTTGTTCCTAATACATCGATAATAAAGGGGTGAAATGATTTAGCGCACAGGACGAAATTGGATGATTAAAGGAAAATTATCACGCCGAACTGGAAAATCACACCAGTTTTCGTCTATAACATCTAGATAACATTAAACTAGACATAATAAGCTCAGTATTCAAAATTTTGTTTTTCTTCTTCGATATCTTTTACCCTGAATAAAACTTAATATTAATTTTATCAAAATATTAGGTACAGATTCATGTTTATATATATGAGTTTTGAAAAAAATATAAATCTACAATCCATTTTTCTGTAATCACCTATCATCTTGATAAAGTTTATTATTTTCACAGAGCTCTTACGGCATAGTTAAAATAGAGGAAGTGTAGAGGGAAAAAAATTATTTGTACATCTTACATAAAGTACAATTAAGTTATAATTTATTCTGTTAAATTTGTCTAATTTATAAATGATATTTGTTTAATTATGAAATACATTTTAAAGTATTTAGAAAACAAAAAAGTCATAGATGCATAACTTTTATATATTTGCTTTCTTTCTGTTTGTAATAGCTCTCTATTAGTAAACTTCAGCATATAATGCATTCTCAATGTTACGTAAAATTCTAATAATGTTTGCCATGGGAAGTCATCACAAAAACACAATGGTTTGGTTATTTCCAATAATTTCTGAATAATGCATTCTTTTATGCCCGCTTTATGTGAGGAATCTCGCATATGCATAACATATGTGCTTTCACATACAGACATGAAGTCTAAAAAATCATTGTTTGGAACAATGAGGCTCCCAAAATCACTATTAGAAATATCATAAGCCTTGAAATGTGCGAATATTTGATTGTACTGGGTGAATGTGTCTTCAGAAAAGTTTGTTCAAGAAACACATTGATGAAATTTGAAGATGTGTTTTAGTGCATACCCACATACATATAAAAATACATTTTTCTCAGGTAAGTCTTTTAAAATTTCCCCGAAATCAGATAGAAACATTTGAACAGTCACATTTTCTGTAGACTTCTTATTGATGCAATTCTGTATTCTTTTCTTCTTTGTAAGTGCAGTAAAGTTACAAAGATAACTGGCTCCATCAAATGAGCAATTTGAATTTGATGGTGGCTTCAGTGCTATAGTGATTAGTGTGTGCTTGAACAGCTGTTCAAATTGATAAGGTATTGGATTGTCATTACATCCACTACTACTATTTATAATACCAAAAACGTTTTCTAATGGATCCTGATTAAGGTGACGTGTTGATAGAAATTTCAGTCCAAACTGATTTTTTAAGTCATTAAACAGATGCAGAATTGCTGTTCTTCACCTGCCACCCTTTAATACAGTTTAAGGAATTATTAACTACTGCTCCTGTAGTTTTATGTATGACTTTCAAATTGGCCATCCATGTCAGAAGTTCTTTGAGTGTGTCCATATTTTTACTGTTTTCACAAAGAGCACTTCTTGTTTTCTTCTTACTGTAAATGCATGAGCTATTGCATAAGTCAAATAAAATGTCCATTTTATTAACTAATTCAGCTGTATGTAGTGCAGCTGCTGGCAGAAATCCTGAAAAACAAAACAATCATAAATATTCATACATATAAGATCCATAAAAGAATATTCGAAAATACTGTTCACTATAAAGCACTATATAAAAATAAAAAGTTTTTCCAAAGTTTTTCTGGTTTTTGTCTTTTATTTTTATAGAGTATTTATATATAATTTGATATCTAATTTATTTTAAATATAAAATATATATGATGTACTTTTATCTTATTGAAATTTCTCTTATGATACACAAGGTGTTTATCTTGAGAGTTTTCTACAATGAGAAATGTTTCAGTTTTTATGCCTCCTTCGACTGCAAACCTTAACAGAGAATTTGTAGATAAAGCTCATTTCAAAACGTACAATGTACACACCTTTTATGATTAAGTACTTAGAGGAAGGATAATCAAGTACTTACCTCATGCAACTTCTGTTTCAAGAGCAACAGCCACAGAATGACTCAGTGTTTGGACTGCTAATTTTACCTTCATCTTTGTAAAAGCTGGTGTCATAACATGGTTTTTGGTAAGCTTTGGAGTTAGGCGAAATTGTCGTTGAGAATCATGTTAAAACAATAACGAAATATGATTCCACATAGCCATTTTGTCTTGAAAGACAAAATTGTATTCTATGAGTAATTGTATTTTAAAAATTGTAATTTATGAGATTATTCCTGATGTTCTTTAATAAGTGTGGCACATCAAAGAAGTAAAAGTATTTCTGATTTTTGTATTCAAAATGTTTTATCTGGAGATATTCCCAGTTGTTTGGATAGTTGTAAAAAATTCGTTCCTTGATCAGTTACAATTCCTTTAATCAGAAAATTTGTGCTCAACATTTTCTCCAAACACTGGAACAGAATATATCGTATGGTGCTTGCATTGCAGGCATTGTGTGAAATAAAATATGCAATGGGCTGCTTAAAATTTTTTGTTATGCCTCTAAGCATAATAACTAATGCACTGTTTGCAATTACTTCTGTACGATGGTCACCAAAGTCTTCAAATCCAGAAATAATATCTGATTTAACATCATAATAGAGCCCAGATTTGAGAGAAATTTCATCTATGCCAAGAACACAGGTTCGTTCAATATCTTTCAAAGCTGAAACTTTCATTTTTAGTATTGAAAAGATGTTATCGTTAAATCCAGTTTTAACTATAAATGAATTCAGCCATCTTTTTAAGGTGGCTTTACTTGGCAAAGTAAAAATACTGGACATAAAAGTATAAACTTTAGGGCTTTTGTAATATAAGGATAAAACTAATAATTTATCACCGTTTTTCCACCTTCTACCTTTTTCATGACAATTTGCCATCTTCAACTGAGATTTAATGAATTTAGCACAAACTTGAGATTGGACACTGAAATCTGACTCACTGAAAGTCCTCTTTCTGATTTTCATAGATTTCATTAGTTCCAATTTTTTTGTGTGTCGAGATAACTTTACTCTTAAAAATCTGATTGTCTGCTTCATTTCTGTCACTTTGAGGTGCTGATCAGATGGTGATTCTGCTCTAGGTGATGATTCTTCTAGACATACAGGTTGTATTACTTGAATTATTAAACACCTGATTACCAAGAATGGATGAACCTGGGTACAAGAAATATCTTGCTTCACAAAGTGCTTCCCTGCAATATTATAAAATCATTAGTATAATTGAAGAGTTTTTCAAATGCAAACATTTATAAAAATCAGTCCCACTGCATAATCAAAATATCCTAACAGTTAAAACAGTGACCTTATATTTTACTAATAAGAACTATAGAAAAAATTGTACCATCAATAAATACCTATTTTATTGTCATCTTGGCAATTCCTTTTTCTTAAAGGTCTTTTCAATGCAAGTGTTTTGGAGGATTGGGCACATCAAAGATTGTTGGTACAGCATCCCAAATCAGCTTCTTCTTTTGTGAATTCATAAACATTATATCCTCAAAATGATGAGCGCATAGCAGGCAATTTCGGTTTAAATAAATTATTTTGTTTAATAAATCTTTTCGCCGAGAATTGATGACCCATTTCTTGCACCTATAAGCATATATCAATGTCTTATCCATGGATATCTAATACACATCACAACAGAAGTAATTTTCAGAAATATGTATTTGTTTCTATTGAACATTAGTGAGACTCTAAAATATAAATCTTAGTATGGGTAAAATTTAACAAAATGCATATCGATCCTGTAAGTAATTTATATTTAAAAAATAATATGATATAATAATGTAGTTTTCTAAAAGTTTCAAAACAAAAGGCATTTGCAGGGGAAAAAGTAAATCATGTAGCAGAAAGCATTAACTGTGAAAAGCTAAAAACTACATAAAAACTATAGGCTTTAAGCTTCATTTATAATAATGAAAGAATCTTAAACCAAAAAGATTTTCTGTCAATTTTCTTATTGTTTGGTTAATGTGTGTTGGTTTATGCCTTTTATTTTATTGTATGTTGTAAGTTTTTAAATGTAAATTTCCTTTTCAATAAAATTTGTAGTCAACTCTGGTTGTTTGGTGTCAATATTAATGGAGGGATACTGCACAGACAGCTTACTGTTTAAAATAAAATTTAATTTATGCATTTATATTACTTTTAGTGGAAATATATATATTTCTAAACATTATGCCTAAAATATTAATTGATCCATCACTGACAGGTTCACTTTAACATTACTGGTAAATTTTCTAATGTATCTGTACTATAAATAATAAATAACAAACCAATAATCTATAACTTATAATAAAAATAATAATATTATAAGCTATAATGATAGGTTGACAATATATGCATCATTCAGGATCCTAAAAGTTCAATATTACTACATGTTTCCATTTAGCATATGTTTTATTCTATTTTTATCAAAATATCGAAAGTTACCTTTGTTCATCTTTGGGAAATCTGAAGAATGAAATATTAGAGTTAGCACCTTTATTATTATAACAGTTTATTGAAGCACAGTATTCTCCTTTTGCAACCTTCATTGTTTTCTTGCAGCCTCTTTCTTTCCGCTGGTTGATAATAATAGACGTTATAGTCTTTCTTGTTGCCTCAAAATATCAAAAAATATATTTTATTCGCAGTAAGGCACGAAACGACAATGGCAATGCCAGTAATGCTACACGCACAACACAAGAGGGCGTGCAAATTTCGTCTATTGGAAAAATTTCATCATTTAGCTAAGAGTGAGCCTACTGTATACTCTTTATACTGTGGCAATATATACAGAGTGCTCACTTCCATTGGTTGCTAAGTTAACTTCAAATTTCAATGTGGCGCTCCTAGCGTCGGACCAAAGAACTAACTCTGCCATTGAAACAGGGTCGTAAACATATGCTTATGTCATTTTATTTCATAGAAAAATTTTTGTTATTGTATTTTAAAAATTAGTTTCTTAAAATCTTTATAGGAATTTTAAATTTAAAAAATGAGTTATTAATTAAAGAAACAAATATTTTTAACAGGTGAAAGTCTAATAATTAAAATTTATTATCATCATAAAATCATTCACACAAAAGAAAAATTTCGTATTACATTACTTTAGATATCTATCTATAGCATTTACAGTTTTAAAATGTTTTTCAAACATAGAATTATAATTATAATATTGTTAACTTTCATTTGTAAAATTTCAAATATCAAGATCATAATACAAAATTAACTTTATTTTAAATATTGAAACAATTAGCACGTTTTTTTTATGTAACAATTTACATTTTATGACAATTCGTTGTAATTGACTGAATTCCTTCCTGAATGAGCTCTCCAAATCTGTCAGCAACATATTCTTCCAGGGTGTTGTGAAATATATTTATTTGTTTTCATTTTGCACTTTTTCATGGAGCGTGCAGAAATTAAACTATAAAATGTATCATTTTTTGGATTTAACATTTTCACACACAAAATGTTTCATAAAAATTTTTAAATGTAGAAAGTAAAACATAAAATGTAAAAATTGTTTTGGGAGTAGAATTTAGTTTGAAGCATTATTTTAAAATGATAAAAGTTTTATATATTTTGGACATCTTCAATTTTTTTTAAAATTCTGTGATGTTGACAGAATTGCAGAATTAATAGTTTTTACTTTGTGTTTTATCATAATTTTAATAAATGAAAACACTAGCATATTTAATGTCCTGTTTGTGGTTTTCATGTTCTTCAAACCAAAGTCTATAAAGTTTATTTTATCAGAGTATTTTACTAACATTATATATTATATTGTCAATTTGAGAAAGGAATATATTAGATAAGTCTTTTATTGTCTTTAATAAATTATCTGTTGGCTAATTAAGTCCATAATCAGTGATGTTATATTCTAATAATAATAACAGTTTATTATTATATATTCTAATAATAATAATAACAGTTTATTATTATCCAGTTCTTTCGGACCTAAAAGTAAATTCTTACATATTTCACATTTCTTATGTTTAAAAATACGTCCCAGATCTTTCGGACCTAAAAGTAAATTCTTACATATTTCACATTTCTTATGTTTAAAAATACGTCCACCTAGAAATCCAGAAATGTATGCCAATACATTTTCTTCATAAATGGCTATTTCTAAATTGCAGTTTGGTATATCAAACTCTTTCATTTCATTATTAAATTGAGAAAAACTGTCATGTTCTTAAACCATTTTAAATAAAATGTCTTTGTCAGAAATTTTGTTTTTGAGATTAATGAGAATACAAGCATCATCATCATCACAATTTGAAATAACACTACGCTTAAAAATTGTATGAACCATTTGCAAACGTATTGCAGCCTGGAATTGGAGTTGGGTTATCTTGATAGCCGCCTCTTCTCTGAATAGAAGAGAGTGTATTTTCCAAACAGTCTTGATTCAATCTATTTGTTAAAAGATAATCAATAATTGATGATAATAGTATTATTCAGATATGGGAATATATAAGTGTTAAGAGCCATCCTTTTTGACATGGTGGCTTCAATTCTTTTCCTGTGTTTGTGTTAAAAAAGTGCCATGATTTAATAAAATTAATTTTTTCTTTCCACATTTCTACATGTTTAGATTCCTTTGTTACTGCACCACCATATTCTTTATTGCTATATAATGTTTTACTGTTTAAGGAATCAAACAGCATATCCATTTCTTTCACAAAATCTGCTGTGAAACAGCATCAATCACCACCAATAGAAGAGTAAACACAAATGCCAGCAGCAACAGAATGGCTAAGAATTTGAGCTGCCAATTTTACCGACATTTTCCCTAATCCATTCACAATTAAATGCTTTTTACTTAAATGTGGAGCTTGTTGATATTTTTTCTCTTGATCAAGTTCAAAAAATTTGCATATATGATCCCATTTTGCTCTTTTATTATCTGAAAAATTAATATCATAATTTTTTAAATTATTTCGAACACTTTTTATCAGATGTGGTATGTCGTATAAAGCAAATATTTTATCATCATTAAAAATAATACGGTTTTTCGCATGTAACTTTAAGCTCTCGATATAGTGCTTGGTTAGTTGTGTGAGGCCCGCACGGCACGCTGAGCCCGCAAGATGCTATAGTACAATGCGCAACAGGCGGACAGCCTAACAACGGTTTGTGGCGTGAGCAAGGATGGGTAACGAGATACAGAGACAACGTTTGTATGAACAAACATCTTCCTTTATTGGAGAGAGATTACAAATACAATAAGTCCGACAATCAGCGTTGGAGGACAATACCTTAATTTACAGATGGGATCTTCTCCAGCAGTTTTCGACGCGTATGCGTTTTTAACGGATCTAGACGGACTCCCTCCACTGGGTCTTGTCGGAGATGTAGCTCCGTTGAAGGGAGGTATGAGATGGATAATGAATGTGAAGACAGTTCATTTCAGTTTGTGTTCGTAAGTGCTGGAGACTGATTAGTCCGGGCACTTCAGGGTAGGATCTTGGGCGAAGATAAGTGGCACTCCTAGATGGAAATGAAAGGTCGGTGACCACAGTTCTATTTTCCATATAGTGCACAGATAGAGATTCTTGGGAAAAGTGACCGCCGTGAATTGAACTGCCCGCAATAGTTTTAACGTAGCTAGATAGGATCGATGAATTCGCCAACTAATTACTTCGATGTACGAAGACTGAACACTCTCGTGGGCAGGAACCGACTGACCAAATCGGCGATCGATGATCGGTATTTTGCGACCGACTCTTTCGACGGGCAGGAACCGACTGACTTTCTCTTTGTCCCTGTCTCTTTTCTCGCTCCTTGATCAATACAAATAAACGTATTTCCCCTTTTCCCGAGAAATCACCACTAGGATCCTGGCCACATATTTTATGTTATCTCCGTCAAACATCTGCACGACATTTAAGTCTTTGTGCAGTTCGAATCGTAACATGTTTATTATTCTTTCGAGGGATGGTGGAGAAAGGAGTACCTTGGACCGGCTGGAAGAAAGACACATTCACCCGATGTTTATTGCAAAAATTGTCAACCCTGTTAACTTACGATCGGGCGTATAGTGATATTCTCCAGCAGGCCCGACACCGAGTCTTCACAGTTCGAGCTTGATCACACACAATTGCCACAACATTCAATTCATGTTCTGTTAATATTAATAAACTTTGAAAAACCAATTTCTTTGTCTTACATCATATTTAATCGTTACTTTACATTATTGTTAGCTGTTTTATTAGGAATATGACATTTTATAGTATTTTATATACAGGGTGTGTTTTTTTATCTTGAGACAACAAAATATCTTAATTGGATCTCATTATTTGGAAAAAGTTGTAGACAAAACTTGTAGGGTTTCGAAGGGGCAATGAATTGATGACCTTGAATGTGAACTTGACCTTGACCTTTAACGTCATTTGAAGGTCAAGTCGGTTTTTTTAAATGGGAAGAATACGTTACTGTATCCTCGAAAAAAGTTAAAAGATTCTATAGAATGCCAATAAGCAAAAAAGAAAAAAAAAAAAAAAAATAAAATATTCAATGCAGATATCTTGTTGTTTATTTTTCTTAAAATGGTATACTTAATAAAAATCTAATGTAAAATCCGCATATCAGTTAATACACCACGTTTAAATCACAATGTGAAAATTCATATTTAATATAAATTTTAATTGTAGATACACTGTAAATATTTTATATATAAAAAATAAATTATTACGTGCAAGCCAATTTATATAAAAAATATAAACGTTTCTTTAATTAAAAACTTTGCTGTCGCCATTTTAAATAGTCCCCTAGCGTCATTTACCGAAGAAAAACTTCGATGACTCCGATGCACGAACCTTGGCTAAAGCGTTTTATAAACCGTTGAGTTTAGGAATGTACCCTTAACTTCAAATGTCAATGTGGTGCCTCTAGCGTTGAACCAAAGAACTAACTCTGCGGTTGAAACAGGGTCGAAAACATGTTTGCCATTTTATTTCATGGAAAAATTTTTGCTAAATTTTAAAAATTAATTTCTTAAAACTTTTATAAGCATTTTAAATTAAAAACTAAGTAAACAACTAAAGAAACAAATATTTTTAACAGGTGAAAGTTTAATAATTAAAGTTTATCATCATAAAAATCATAGACACGTAAACAAAAATTTCGTATTACATTACTTTAGATATCTATCTGTAGCTTTTACAGTTTTAAAATGTGTTTCATACATAACAATATTATAATTATAATTCTACAACTTTCATTTATAAAATTCCAAATATCAGAACATAATACAAAATTAACTTCATTTTTAATATTGAAATAATTGGTACGTTTTTCCTATGTAACCATTTACATTTTATCACAATTCGTTATAATTGACTCAATTTCTTCCAGCATGATTTCTTCAAATCTGACATAAATATACGATTATAATCCATACAAGTATTTGACAATATACTATAAAAAATTTCTATTATAAATTTTCTACATATCATTTTTTGTTTGATTCATGGTAATCTATTTTAGTCCAATTTATTATTTTTTAAGTCCGAATCTTTGCATTTTACATAATATAGTATTAAAGCATATTTAATTAACATTTTAAATCTAATTCATCTAGCTTCACGAATTGATTTCAACTAATAATAAAATAATACGTTACCTTAATTGATCCTTTGGGAATTTGTAGAGTCTTCACTCTTATTACACAGAAAATACCTCCTCTTATCCATAATGATTTTTAAATTAGATTTATATATAATACTAGAGTAATGTAATGATGCTAAATTAGCGATTCAGAACTTAGTTGAAACCATCAATGGTTGAAACACGTGGTTTGAACTTGGGTTTGAAATACGAACTCTAAGTTTGAACATGCGCAATGAAACAGAATATTCTCTTACAAGTTAGTTCTTTGGTTCACCACTAAGGCACTGATAGTAAATATCTGAGTGAGCACACTATGTACATTACTCTGTGCACTGTCCTATCATAAACCCAAAAGTACAGTAAAACCTCGATTTTATGGACACCATCCCAAAAAATAAATAAATATTAATACAATATTTGCATAAACAGTCTATAGTATAGCTACATCCAGCATTTGTAAAATAAAGCACTCATTTATTGCATAATGGTATTTTTATTCACTTGTAAAATAAAGCACTCATTTATTGCATAATGCATCATTTTTATTTTCCTACATGTAACATACTTGTACATGTATGTAGGTAATTTAATTTAATTTAAAAATACTCTATGTAAATGACAGGTAATTTAATTAATTTAAAATACTCTATGTAAAATAATACAGTTTTTAGGCAAATTTTGAATACTCTATGTAAAATAATACAGGTTCTAGGCATAAGTCACATTAATTAGTGCAAGTATGTTGAAAATGCTAATTAATGTTTATAAAAAAATTTTACTTTGATACGGACTTTCCGATTTTACGGACTAGTCTTGCCCCCTATAGTACGTAAAATCGGACCAGTCTTGCCCCCTATAGTCCTTAAAATCGAGGTTTTACTGTATATAAACCAAGAAAACGAAACTTAATATAGCCCTCCCGTTCCTGACCCTGACAAGATTTGCGCTGCTTATTGGTTGAAAACGAAGGGAGAAACTAAGTATACAGACTATAAACAAATTATTTCATTATGTAAAAAATTGAAAATAGTCTTGAATTGTATTTTTTTTATTGTAGGTTTGAAATATTTTCAATTAAGGCATTATTACAGTATACTCTGTATACTTAATTTTCTATTTGTTTCGAAATTGTTTACAAAGTTCATCAATATTTTAAAAATGAGAAAGTTAATGAAAGGTCTTTATTATCTTTTAAATTAATATTAAATAAATATTTGAGTAAAAGTAAATCAATCGGTTAACAGATTTTAAAAAATTATATATATTTTAATTACACTATAAGCATTTAAAAAGTAGTCTGGCCTGAATAGAAAGACCCATTAACGTGTGAAAATGATTGATGAATTGATGGGAGAAGCTGTACAATAAGTGAAGATTAACGAATTTTTAATTATCCAGTTATATTTATATAATTATAAAAAAATTTTTTTGAATAAAATTTACACCTACTAATTCTGTTGTGCATACTAACTGACCGGCCATTCTATTTTGTTTGGACTTCCTGTATGAACAACTCTAAAATAGGAAGAAATAAGCTATATTTTCGTCTTCGTTATTATTGGTTTAAAGATTGACATTACGTATGACGATTTTTCCAGGGGAAACTTAGTGTACAGAACTATAGTATTTTATAAAAAAAAAGCAGGCACAAACACAGTGTACAGCATAATAAAATTATTATTGTTTATGTAAGCATATGAATATAATTTAAGGTGTTATTAGATTAATGATGATTAAATTTCATTGATAGAATGAGATTAATTTTTGTGATTTATTTTCACACAACATACATACTTTATATATTAACTTATTACAGAAAATGAAACTCTTAAAATACAAAATTTATTATTATATTTAAACTTATTCAATTCAAATATTTAAATCTCAAAAATTAGTCTTATTTAATTAGTCAAATTTTTTTCTTCATATTGTTTATCTGTAATTATTATTAAATTGTGCAGATATTTTTATATTAAATTATATAAATAGTGATTATTTTTAAAATTGTTATTTCAAAATAAAAAGAGGAGAAAATATATTTTCCAATGATCAAAAACATGACAGAATATTTTTGACTAATTTGCTGTTTATGTACAGATTTAAAACCTACTTTATTTTTTAACACAAAGAAACAAAGCTTAAAAATAATTTTGGAATTACTGTAGCATAAAAGTCATTGAATTGATAAATTTGTATTTGTAAAAAAAATAAAGCTGCTTTAGAGATAAATACAATATTTTAAAAATTAAATCTAGTATTTTCTTGATAATTCAGAATATACTATAGTGTCCGTCTACCAAATCTGATTGGTTTCAATAAATTCTTAAAAATTTTATAATTTGAAAAAACTTCAGACTTAGCTATCTCAAATTTTCAAATCAGAATGACACCCAATTTTCCAGGAAAGGATCCTGAATGAAAATGCCAACGTAGTCGGCACAATATTTTCAGTAGTTTTCGATAACTTCGTATTTAAATCCAGAAAGCAATTTTCATGTTTGAATTGATATATAAGTTTTACTTATGCCATATAATTTTGCGGAAAATAGTTAATACTGTAATAATTTTGAAATAAGAAGTGAAAGATCTTTAAAGCAATTGATCATTTTAAAAAATCTCCATTGATGACATTCGTCATTTTTTAAATTTGACAAAAGTAATAAAAATTTTTAAAGTGTGTGTCTTAGATCGGAAGAGCGATTTTTTATGTATATTATGTGAAGTATGTATTTAACAGGAAAAGACTACTTGTACAATGCTTTAAAGAAATAAACTTAAATACTAAACTAAAAGCAAATGAAATTTTATTGTTCAATAACTGAATAAAAGACTATAGTTCTACAGAATGCTAATTCAATTAAATAAAATAGTTCTATACAGAATTTTAATTCGTTACTGTATCCCGAGTTTCACAAAAACGTTTCCTTAAGTCGTATACTGGATACATATTCAAATTAGCAGGAACAGCGATCAGCTGGGAAGCAAAAAAACAGCAAACGGTAGCACTATCTAGTACCGAAGCGGAATATATGGCATTGGCCGAGGCTGCAAAGGAAGCAATATACCTCAAAAAAGTTTTAATTGAGATAAGATATCAAGAAAAGAATGACAAAATAATAAATTCAATGATAATCAGAGTGCTCAATGTTTGGCAAAAAATCCAGTTTTCCATTCCAGATCAAAGCATATAGATATTAAACATCATTTCGTACGAGAAGCAAATGCAAATAACGAAATAGAAATAAGTTACCTTCCAACAAGCGAAATGCTTGCCGATATATTGACGAAATGACTATTCAGACCAAAACATCAAAGTTTAATGAAGAAAATTGGAATAATAGGAAAAACTAAAGTTAATAATCAATTAGAGAATGTGGAATGAGGGAGGATGTTGGAACATCCCACATTTCAAAGTAACAAGTAAACACATCAATTAAGTTTTATGATACTGTTTTCCCTCTCATATCTGATGCAATAGTCAATGCCGCCTCTTTCCCCTAATGTACAGAAACCTTTTTTGTTAGAATAAAGCTTTGCCTTATACAGTAAACACGTGTTTTTCTTTTCTCTACAACTCAGCCTACATTCGATAGCTCTATCGTCGTTTTCATCTGTCCATAGAATAACAACAGATTTGTATTGCATCCACTTTTCTGACGAACAATGGAAAACATATTTTCTAAGGCATCTTTATTCATTCGTCTTGCCAATAGATAATGTATTTTATTATACAAAGATAAATGGTCCCATAATTGCAAAATACCATTGATTGTTATTTGGAGACCTTTAATACATACTGGTTTTCTGGGGCTTAATATTTTCAACCGTTCCATTTTCAATGAGCAATTTAAAAATTCTTTATGGACTGATTGTTCATTAATTGCTGAAAGATATGCATTTTATCTTTTAGTTTGTGGATATTTAAAGAATCAAAAATCTTATCCATTGTATCCACAAAATCTGCAGTATGTACAGCATTTGCAGACATTGTGCCAAATGTTACATGCATGAATAAAGATGATGCTACACGGTTACTAAATACGTGAGCTGCCAGAGAAACTTACATTTTTGAAAAATTTTTTGTTTTTGTGTGTTTCTCAGTTAATTTAGGGGCACCTTTATATTTTAATTTGTGATCTAAGTGATAAAATTCTTCTATATACCTCCAACTAATAATGTTGCCATCTAAATCGAAATCATATTTTTGAAGATTGTTTCTAATACTTCTGATGAGATGTGGGGTATCATATATGAAATAAATATTTTCATTTCTGTATATATAAAATGGATTTTGAATGCTTATATTTAATTGATTGAAAACCTCAGGCTACGTTCTTAAACTCAACGTTTTTCTTAAAGCGCTTGCAACGACAAAAGTCGACGTTTTACCTCGTTTTGGAACAGTTTGTTGAATTCGTTGAAAAATGGCGTCGGAAGAAGTCTATTCTTTAGCTTCTATACTACTTAGAGAACTAAATACTTCGTCTATTCCAGCGGTCGCCAAACTTTTTGATCTCACGGAGTAGTAAATTCATAATTTAAATCCCGCGGACCACTAATAGGATATTTTAAGTGTTAAATATATTTATAAAAAAAATTGTGATCTAAGAACACATAAAATGTACCTAGTTAATAAAATGAAACTATTAATTGTAACCAAATTATGAAAGCTTTATTAATAAACCATAATAAAATAAACAAAATAAACAAAAACTGTAAAAACAAAACAATTAAAAAATGGTTTAAGTATATCAAACTTTTAGCATTATACATTGCTAGTGTGATGGATGTTCCTGCTTACTTGAAATAAGATTATGGATATTTGGATCCAATGTTGTTACTGCAAGACGGAGAACTGCATTTATTTCAAGCTGAGATCGGTACCGTGTTTTGGGCTTATTTATGTGAAAAGGCCTTTTCACATAAATAAGTTGTGAAGAATTGAATCAGAATTTTCATCGCCTTTTCACTAAGAAAAGGGTGTTCACTTTTTATGGAAAGCCAAAACAGATCTTGATAAGGGTGAATGAAATTTAAATTTGAGAGTTTCGTCGGACGATAGGTTGATGAGGCTTTCTTTTAGATGCATGCTTAAATTATTATCCTGAATTTTCGCTGCAAACGGATCTATTATCCACATATGAATCCACATTAGAAGAGTGCGAAACGATATCCACATAGAATGGCGTTATTCTATGAATTAGCGTTTTTATAACTTTTCACGTATTGTTATGAATTGAATTATGTTTCAATGCATCTTAAAACATAACGTGATGAGTAAGTATATTCCACATTTTTCTGGGGACCAGCGAAATTTTCTCGCGGACCATCACTTTGGCGACCGCTGGTCTATTCTATAGATTCTATACTACTTAGCGAACTAAATACTACTCCAGCTTTTTTATAAGAAAGATTTTTATTTTTATATAATGCTTATAAGTAAATTTAAATTTACTCATTATCCTTATTATATATAAATAATTTTTAAAATTTATTTTTTATAATTTAAAAAATTATTAAAAAGTAAAAATCATTTTTTAAATTTAAATTACATCATTCATCGCTATACTGATGTATCCTGCAAATACACCACATTTAAATCACAATGTGAAAAATCATATTTAATATAAATTTTAATTGTAGATACACTGTAAATATTTTATATATAAAAAAATACATTATTACGTGCAGGCCACTTTATATAAAAAATATAAACATTTCTTTAATTAAAAACTTTGCTGACGCCATTTTAAATAGTCCCCTAGCGTCATTCACCGAAGAAAAACTTCGATGACTCCGATGCACAAACCGGTTTAAAACGTTTTATCTTCAACTGCAGTTTTGGAACGTTTGCCTAAATCGGTTTATAAACCGTTGAGTTTAGGAACGTACCCTACCTGATTTCGACCGTTTAATATCGCAGCATCACCGCATCCTTCTCGTTGATTATGTTCATTCCAAATTAAATTTTTTAATGACAAATACATTTTTTGTTATTCCATTAATGTTTTAGTATTTGACGAATTAATAATTAGGCCCTATCCATCTTTATAAAAATTGTATATTAATCCATAATACTGATTTTATTTTTATATATTTCTCTTCGTATTTGCAGAATATTAAGGTGGGGGCGCTAATAAATATTGTATATAATATGGGAATGTTCATAAAAATAAGTTTAAGAAACACTGGTTTAAACCATTGATTATAATAGACTGGATCACCTACTCAATGTTAGAAAAACGAGGTCGTTGTGTGTTGGCTCCGCCATGTTGTTGGTTGTCTTACTTTCGCGAACGTACATTAAACGCTGTAGTAAATTGACTTTGCTTTGGTGGCCAGACGTATTCCATTTATTTTAATAAGTGTAATGACCAGATTCTAATAATAAAAAAGGTGTAGTAGCCCAATATGGAGTATTAAACACTATTTTATTATAATGCTTTTTTTATAAAAACATATTTTCGATAATTTCAAATGAAGTGCTCAAATACTCCACTTTTCGCATTTTCCTGATCGTTTAATGTTTCGAGAAAAGAAAAAAATAGATTTAAAAGCCATCGAGGGTGCATTGTCAAAATAAAATTATTACATGTATTTTATGTTATAAAAAATAAACACACAAAGAATGAATAAAATTTTAATTTTTGACAATGACTATAATCAAACAATAAACAAGGGCATAAACACGATTAATACCAAATAAAATATAAGGCAACGTTTTACTTGACTTGCTACAATGCTATAAAATAGTTGGATATATGAATGCTCATTGAATATTTCAAAGTTTAAGCTTAAACAGAATTTGCTTCAATCTTTTTAAGCAAATTCTAAGCTTAAACATTAGAATTTATTCTTGCTAAATTATTACGTATCTTTAACACTATTAAATCGATACAGTAGTAGTGAATACAACACCAGCATCAATTTCTTATTTT